>JAOVVI020001255.1:15187-25282 GCA_028571085.2 Nepenthes alata | reverse complement strand
ACCTTGATCCCCAAGCCTAGCTAGGCAACGGGAAGTTAGCCACCCACTGCGGTGCGCCAAATAAGCTAGGCCTTCCGTTACCTGCTCACTGCATTTATCGCACTAATAAACACGCATCACTCACGCATCATCAGTATATATCTGCACACCGCCTAGTGTGCATCCCATTTCTGTTTATTGCGGAAACTTGCTGACTTGAGCATCGGAGTGGCCGTGGTGGGAGAAATCCCACCGGACCTTTGACCTCTCGTTCGTTGATTGTGTTGTGCTTGTCCACGTTAACAGATACGGAGACTGGACCCTCCTCATCACGCTCCAGCACAGCTGGAAAACTGACGAGAAGCCTAGAGTCTCTTTCCCACCTCCCTTCCGAAGCAAAAAAGAATGGTGAACACCAGGGCACAGGCTAGTGCCCTAGCAATGAACGTCGTTGCTCACAGCGAGGACCCCTCCATCGGGGGCCACGCAGGCGCATGTACGGAGCCCGACGTCCACCACTTGGCCGCGGATGTGGGCAACATAAAGCTAGTACTCCACGCCCTATGCGATTGGACGGGAACTCCTTGGCCGGGGGCTGCCCCGCCAGTATCTCAAGAATCCTCCCCCAGGAGGAAGAGACGTCGCGCGGCAGCCTCAGGAGAAGGTCTAACCAACCAGACAACGCCGCGGCCCAGGCGGTCCCCAACAGAGTGGACCCGTACGAAGCCGAAAGCCATCCCGACCGTAGCGATGATAGCCCTGAGCGGCATAACCCCCGCAACTCTCGCGGTTACGGGAGACCGATCGCGGCGGACTCCACTAGTGAGCGACCTCCTCAAGCGGAGAGCCGACACCACTGACAAGATCAGCCGCACCTTCAGGACCATACGGAGCTCCGCAATGTCATCAACGCGCGGAGAGGCACTCCCGATCCGTTGATGGAGAAAAAAGTTAAGGTGCTGTGGGACATCCTGCACAAGGAGAGGCCCACACGATCCTCTGCTGACCTTCGGAGATCGCCCTTTGCCATGGATCTGCGGACTCAGCCGCTGTCGAACGAGTTCAAAATGCTCGTCCCGGAGGGGTATGACGGAAGAAAGGATCCGATGGACCATCTCAACTGCTTCCGCACCCATTTTTCTCTACAGGGAGCGAGCGAGGCTCTGATGTGCCAGTGCTTTCCCGTCACCCTCAGAGGGGACGCATTGCTCTGGTTCCACGGTCTCCATCTGAATTCCATACGGTCGTTTGACGGGCTAGCAGACAATTTTCTGAACCAGTTTGCCTCTAACCGAAGAGAAGAGAGGCAACCATGGCACCTGGTCTGCCTCCGTCAGAGATCAAACGAAAGCCTGAAGTGGTTTCTCAAACGTTTCATCACCGAGGCACGGCGGATCCCCCAACTCTCCAATGAGCTAAAACTCAGTGCCTTCGTCGCCATGTTGGCGGCGGGGGATTTCTTTAAGCACCTGTCACACCAGCCCCCTCAGACCTTTCGTGAGTCCGAGACCATCGCCAGGGCTTACATTACGGCCGAAGAGGCCAACGAGACAAAACACCTAAGCGAGCGGTCAGGGCCCCGAAAGATGCCAAACTTAGCAACGGACGGAAGAGGGACGGGGACAGCCACCGCTTCCCAGAGTGCCGCAAGTAGCGCGGCCTATGCCAGGATCTAGAAAGGACCACAGACGGACATCCTTGACTCCCTTGAACGACACTCGTATAAACATCCTGATGGAGATCCAAGACGAGAAGTTCTTCAAGTGGCCGAAAATGCTGAAAGGTCCCAGCGGCAGCGATCAGACCAAATACTGCCAATACCACCATTGCCTGGGACACTCGACTGAGAACAGTCCGATCCTACAGTAGGAGATAGAGGACCTGATCCGCCACGGATACCTTAAATGGTTCATGAAGAGTTTGGGGCAGGGCCCCGCAACCTCAGAAGGTGAGGCCAGTGAATTACCGAGTGGCCGCACAGCCGACGGCGTGGTCAATATGATCTCCGCTGCAGCTGCCGGGAATGTCGGGCGAAGGGAGCCGAGGCTGACTTCCAGCAACAAGCAAGCGAGGATAGGGGATAGGAGTGATGCCATTAGCTTTAGTAGCGACAATATGGGTCGTGTAACCTTCCACCATACTGATCCCCTCGTTGTATCTGCCCTCGATTTAGATGGTAAGCCTGACTACCAGCTGAAACGAGTCTTCATTGATAATGAAAGTTCACAGAATGTACTATATCTCAGTGCTTTCTTTAAGTTTGGATTGAGGCGAAGCCAGATGAAAGTGGCCGATGGACCCTTGTACGGCCTGGACAACGAACCGGTCCCCGTACAAGGGATAGTCTGGCTAGATGTTACTATGGGAACCCACCCGCGCTCTGTAATGCGGGAGTTGGCGTTCCTCATCATTGACCTACCATCTGTTTACAACGCCATATTAGGCGGACCTTTCCTCATGGGCTTTGGAGCCATGACGTCGATCCACCACCTAAAGGTGAAGTTCCTCACCCCGTGGGGTGTGGGAGAAATGCTCGGGGACTTGGAGATGGGACGAACATGCCACCTGTTGCAGATTAGCCCCGCGGCACCATACCGCCCAGACGAAGATCTTGACCTCCGTGACGAAACCCTGTTACAACAAGCCCAGTCGGGAGAAGCTACCGAGGCGGTCCCTCTGAATCTCTCCAAGCCGAAAAGGTGTGTCCACGTGGGCAGATCTCTTCGACCCACAGAGCGCGACTCATTAATTACCTTCCTTAGAGCCAACTCCGACATGTTTGCCTAGATTCCCGCTGACATGTCCGGGATACCGGCCGAAGTAATCGTCCACAAGCTGGGCCTTGATTCGTGCCGTAAGTTCGTTTGGCAGAAGCGCAGGAACCACTCAGTCGAGAAGTTGATCGCCATAAGAGAAGAGGTAAGGAGACTCCTGGACGCCGGATTCATCCGAGATGTCCAATATCTGGAGTGGTTATCCAACGTCGTGCTGGTAAAGAAGAACAATAGCAAGTGGCAGATGTGTGTCGACTTCACCGATGTGAATAAGGCCTGCCCCAAGGACAGTTTTTCTCTCCCCAGGATTGATCAACTCGTGGACTCCATGTCTGGACACAAACTCCTAAGCTTCATGGATGCATATTCCGGCTACAATTAGATTTAGATGCACCCTAAGGACGATGAACATACCTCCTTTATGACCGACCAAGGGATGTATTGCTACAAGGTGATGCCTTTTGACCTCAAGAATGTCGGCGCGACCTATCAGCGCCTGGTGAACAAGATGTTTGAGACCCAGATTGGGAGAAACATGGAAGTGTACGTCGACGATATGCTCGTGAAGAGCAAAATCACCGACGACCACATTAGCGACCTAGATGAGACATTTCATGTCCTTCGGCAGCACAGGATGAAGCTCAATCCCGCCAAATGCTCCTTCGGGAGTGACTTCATGAACGTTTTTGGGCTTCATTGTGTCCCAACGCGACATTGAAGCCAACCCTGAGAAGATTAATGCCATCTTCGACCTGAATCTCCCGTGGACGATAAAAGAAGTGCAGAAACTCACCGGGCGAATAGCGGCGCTCTCGCGGTTCCTCGCCAAGTTGGCAGAGAAGTATCTGCCCTTTTTCAAAGCACTGAGGGGCACCAAATCGCTTGGGTTTAGGTGGACCGAGGAATGTAATGCAGCTTTAAAAGAGTTCAAGACGTACCTTGCCGGCCCACTTCTCCAAAGCTTTCCGCGCGAGGGCGATGACCGTTATCTTTACCTCGCTACGTCAGCGGCAGCCCTCAGCTCCGTGCTAGTTGGAGAGCACGAGGGAGCACAGCGGCCAGTGTACTACGTAAGTCGGGTGCTGACGGATATGGAGGCCCGCTATCCGCACGTCGAGAAGATGGCGCTGGCCCTCATCTATTCGGTGCGGATGCTGCGGTCCTACTTCCAGTCGCACCGGATCGTCGTGTTGACAGATCAACCATTGAAGTTGATCCTGCAGAAGCTGAAAACTTTTGGGCAGTTGGTCAAGTGGGCCGTTGAGCTAGGGGAGTTCGAAGTGAAGTTTCAGCCTCGGCCAGCTGTGAAGGGACAGGCCCTGGTAGATTCCATCGTTGAAGCAACAACCCCAGCTCCAGAAGACACCGACAGCCCAGGGAATATGGAAGACGATGGCCCTCCAGTGTGGACCTTGAACGTGGATGGGTCGTCCACCGAGGCGGGCAGCGGAGCCGGAGTCGTGCTAAAGATGCCGGAGGGTACAGAGATTACATATTCTGTCACGCTAACCTTCCCAGTCACTAACTCGCAGAGGTTCCAGGAAAGTCTGGACCTACTCTCGGAGGTTTGAAATGCGGCCCAACTGCGGATCGCAGCCTATCAATAGCGCATCGTGTGATACTACAACAAGCGGGTGAAGCCACCCCCTCTCGAAGTTGGAGATCTGGTCCTCCCGAGCGTAGAGGCAGCGGGAAAGACCACGAACAGGAACAAGCTCTCCCCTTGGTGGGAGGGCCCGTTCCCGTTCCTCGTCTCCGCAATCCTCCGGAACGGAGTGTACAAGCTGCCCGACCAGAACGGCAAATTGGTCCCTCGGACCTGGAACGCCGCAAACTTAAGGAAGTATGACCAGTAATGCCACGCCGGCCTAGGTAAGGCACGCACGCGCACCATGTTGAATGCTTGTACATGCGTTATGCTTTTTGTTAATAAAATTATTTTTCCTGTTATTCTGCATCTCCATTTGTGTGAAGTGTTAGTGTGTATAGCATTCTTAAACCAAAACGACCTAGACTGCCCCTAAGTCGGAAGAACTATCGTCCATACGTAAAGCAAACCCTTGGCCTAGCGCCAATCGTCCCATAAGCGGCCACTAAAAATCTCTCCCACACGGCGGGCAAGTCCGAAAAGGGACACATCCATCATGGCTCTACGCCAGTCATTCCAGGCGGTCAAAATATTAGGCGAAGGGGCTCTGGAATCTTCCCAATTCTCGACCATCAAAAACCTTAGCGGGCAAGAATCACAGGCGTGCGGCGACCTTCTCATGCAGAAGAGAGCACCCTGAGTTTACGATGGTCGAGGGTTAGGACCTTAAATACGGTGACTATGACGCCTTGAGCAGGGGCCACGCACCTCTTGTGGATACCACGCAACTAAGGCCTAGACCCGGAGCCCGGTTGCCGTGGCATGAAAACCCGGCTGACCCTTGGTGCGGTTCCATGGGACTTGCGACGACATCCACCTTGCTGGATCGAGCTGCCCATCAAACACGCGAGATGCGACAACATCCTCTAACGAAGGACGAGCACAGCGCAAGAAGGCACCTAACTAGGGCATTGGCAACAATAGCTTTGCGAGCTTAGCCTTCAAATATGGGGCATGACCACACAGGCCACATTGTACAAATGGTGCGATCTTACATACCGCATCAGGAGACAATGTATGCGAAAAAGAAGGGAACTGCTCTTTATGCATTTACTGAAAACAAGTGAATAGAAAAGTAGAGGAGTAATAAAGAAAAAAAGGGGGCAATGGTGCAACCTATAGGGAAAGACTACTTTGGGGGACTGGACGGACCGACATCCTCATGGAAGTTCCTCAAGCGGGATGCTTCCCTGATCCCGCTGTTTCCAGGATGAAAGACTTCTTCGGGAACACCAGGGGCGGCCAGGGAGGCGATCCTATGACACAGACGAACGCCGTCCCAAAATTGAGCCTCGAACAAGCGCTCCGCCTCTGACGGGGTGATCCGGCCAATCATATTCCTAGACAGGCGTGCATGGTCATCCTCCAGAGCGACAAGCGAAGCTTCCAGGTGTGCCACTTTCTGCTGCAAGCGATTGACCTCCTCTTGCGCCCGCTCACTGTCCCCTCGTAGGGAGGCGACCTGGGCTCTCGCATGATGAATGGCCTGTAGCCCACACTGGAAGCCCCCGTGGAGGAGGGCGACCAGTCCGTCGAAAGGGCCAGCGTCACTAGGAATCTGCATGGGAAGAGAAAGACATTAGAAGAATCCCTAAAATTTACGGCAACAAGGGAGCGGCCAGATCGGGATGATCGTATCGGAGTGGGAGCGGCACTCGAGGGATGTGCAAAACCACCTGACCAAGGCCCTTCCCGGGGCTCTTCCTGTTCGACCGCGGGGGCCAGGCTAGCCGAAAGGGTGGCAGACGTAGGAGCGCATGGGGGCTTCGACCCCGAAGACATCCCGACTATTGCCGCTCCAGCTCTCGGTGGACTGGCGACCAATACGACTCCGGCCTCCGACGCTGTAGGGTTGTCCTCGAGGATCCTACCCTCCGAAATGGGCTCCATAAAAATAACAGTTGGCTCCAAGGATCCCCCTAACTGTGACGTTGGCACAGGGGTTGCCGCGCGATTCCTCGAGGTCATCGAGGTCCAAGACGCCGCCCGCCATTCCTGGAGCTACATCCATGAACACATCGGCGATGGAATGCGCATAAGGCCCCTCAGTGGGTTGAGGCTCCGCCTCGTCGACTTCGAGCATGGCTGGCCCCGCGGCTGGAGTCGGCGGTGGTCCGGTGGCCTCCCCTTGGTGTCCTGCGCTCGTAGCCACCTCCAGGACCGGATCCCGAATCTCAACAGCAAAACCAAAAGCTTGCCTCCGGGACTTCCGTGTCGAAGTGCCTTTGGCTTCCCTCAACCTCTTCAGGGCACCCTCAACCTCCTCCTCGTCTGAGGACGACTCCAGCAGCGAGCAACTTCCCTCTTCGTCCCCTCTGGACGATCGGGGAGCAACAACTCCTCCAGACTCTCTCTTGCCAGGACTGGCAACACTCCAGCTTGACGAAGGCCCCCACTTGGCAGCCTCGAATGTGATGGATGTCAAGAAGTAGCCATGGACAGAGAACTTCGCCGTCTGGGATTGGATGGCAGTAACCAACTCTGCCGCCTCCGCAGCGTCCTCTGCTGACAATTTTTCGGGGAAGAATCCCGAAATCGGGCCCCACACAAGTGAAAGCTCAGAATGAGGGGGCTCCTGTAGGAAAAAGTATCGGTCTTTCCAGTTCTTGACCGAATCCGGATGGTCCCTTGAAAATGGAAGCTGGTCTTACGCGACATGGACACCCAATCCTCAGACTCCGTGAAGCGAAAAACCAGCCTGGCCGCCTTGGCATTGAAGAAACCACCATGAAGGTGAGCGAAGTTGCACAGAGACACCAGATAACGTAGAGCGTTGGGGTGAAGTCTTGCCACCGGAATCCCCAGCGCCTGCACCAGCGCATACAGTGTGCACGGCATGGGATAACAAAACCCCCCTCTTAGGTGGTGCTCGTAGACCGTGACATAGCCCCCTGGGGGTGCTGGCTTTATCTGTGGAACCGAGAGCACGATAGCCTGAGTCGCTAGGGATGCCATAATCTACCACAAGGGCAGCGATGGCGCTGAGCGTCAAGACCAACTTTGTATTATGGACGCCTTGACGACTCACCCTGGGAGGCTGAAAAGAAGAACGCTCTCTCTTCTTTGCCAAACCTCTCCCACTATACAGGTCAAGAATGGGAAAATCTCAGTATGATGAAAAATCATCCCGGTTAGTTTAAATAGGAAATGAGAGGCTAATAGGCGAGAAATCCAAACGACGCTTACCATGAGTGGCTGGGACACGTGCCTACCCCGTGGAGCGTTGTGTGGCCTAAAGTCGCCCTCAATCATGGCCATACGCTAGTCTGAAGAGCGGGTCACCTTAGCCACCTGACGGAAATCCACGCTGGCACCTCCGCATTAAATGCAGGCTTACGATAACGAAGCTCACCAAAGGGACGCACGGGAATAAAAATAAAAATCCAGAAACACAACCTACGGGAAACAAAGCAGCACAGCAAAACAACGAATTTTATTACAATGATTGTCAAAAAATGATTACAGCGGCTTGCCGCGGTGGCTATCAACTAACACCCCGCACGATCCGCAGAGGAACTCGGAGCTGGGTACTCAACCAGTTGTACGCGCGTTCGGGCGCTTGAGTTGCGAGAGTCCAGGATGCTGATGCGAAAGTTCGGATCCTTCAGTGAGGCTAGCCTCTGGCTGAGACGAATTTCGTCCTGATAATTTCTCTCCAAGAAGGACCAACTTCCTCCGGCAGGAACCTTGACCTCAGCTCTGTCCGCATCCGCATGACCTCTGCCCTAAGCTGTCGCAGTAGCTGCTCGTTCTCCTCTTCAAGGGCCCGTATGTGGGCCTGAGCCCCGACATTGGCACTAATGAGTCGGGAAGCCCTCGCTTCCGATTCAGTCCATGCATCCTCAAAATGCTCCGCTCAGGCCCTCAACTGCTCCATCTAGCGCACTGTGACTTGTACTCGCGTCTCAACACCCTCCACCCTCCTAGCGATCTGTTGGAGCGAGAGGTCCCCCCTCCCTGGAGCACGCTTTCGGGAAGAGGCAGACCCCTCTACCCTCTCAAAGCTTAAAGGCACACGCGGGAATTGAGGAGGACCCATGACAGTGGCTTCAGAGTGACCCCCTCCTGGTGTGGCATCACTCGAAGCCCTGGGAACGTGGGACCCATACTCTGACTCACCGGAAGAACGTTCCGATTCGTATGACGAAGAGGACCCATCCATCAAAGTTGCGGCGAGAGCGAACACATGAAGAACGGACGGCGATTGAGTGCGTGAACATAGGAAAGTGCAAAGTCACTGGAAGGATTTGCGCGTTTAAATATATGACATTTTCTCCTAAAACGGCTACGCTGTGAAGACAAAAGGCGCCAGCGCACGGCCAACGGGCACCCTCCACGTGGAGAATCCCTAAGGCCTTGCGCGTTTCCAAGGTAGGTCATTATGGTGCAGTGCCTCCTGACCTGATGTGCATTTAATGCGCCAGACAAGACAGGGGACGTAACCGCCAACAGTGGCCTTCCTGCCCCCACGGAATATGATGCGACCTGCCGGGAGAAGACAGTCGATGAAAAGAAGCATGCACAGCGAGAGGAGAAAATGAAGAAAATGGGGCTACTTCTTTTATTAATCAATGCTTTCTTACAAAGTACACAATTTGCGGTGACAAGAGTACCAGAAAGACGATGATACGGGGCCTAAGAGCTGCGGTGACTGCCCCAGACAAAGCTCGGGAACATGATCTACAGGAGATCACCACGGTCAGAGCGGCTGGTGGCCCAGTGAGCGGACGGAGGCAGCCACGCGAAGCCTCCCTGAAGTGGAAGTGACCACAGCGCGATCCACTGGGGCAGGATCCGCGCCGTGGCCGAAGCTGCTGAGGCAATTAGAGGGAGTAATCCCAATAATTCCCTAACCGGGGCTCCAGCCTCTGCCTCCTCCACGATCCACGCTCGGACTCAGTGAAGTGGAGACCATGAGCGACACACCCCACTAGTAGGAAACACCCACGCGGAAGTTCCGCCACGGTCCCACCGCACTCTGGACGAGTCGAATGGCGGAGGGAAGGCACGTGACGACAACAGAGTGGCCGAACCACCCTCATTAGCGTGAGGAGTGAACCGCGACGCGAAAGTTAGAGTGGCCTTCATCAAGAACTTCGGGCATCCAGCTAATCCATCCAATTCCTTCTCAGACCCCCACTAAGTGCGGGGTGAGCGAGAATCTCCTCATCGTCCCTCCAGAGGCAGCTAAGGGATGTGCTCTACTCGCTAAGACACCCTCCTATTTATGGTCGAGATGGGTGACATTCTCTTATTTAGTGCGGCACGCTTCCCGGGGGACGTCTTTCATGGAATAGGGCGAGTCCCCTAATAAGACGCAACCCTAAGCGTGCGAATCTTGCCGATCAGAGCACAAAATCATGGCAATGTCAGAAAAGCCTGCGCAGTCACCTAGGGAAGGCGCGCGTCAAGAAAATGACGAACGATGATGCATCTCGAGGAAGACTGTCGGGCTGCAGAATGGACCCAAAGGACATACCAGGCCCGACCATCGGCTGGCCCAGGCATGGGGGGCTTGTGTTAGGTCCAATACCAAGGCCCAGGAAGAATGCAAGCTCGGCCTAGCTGCACAAGGAAGCCTACGTGGCAACCAGCTGGCAAAAGGCAACGACCGTCCTATAGCACATTAATGAGCTGTCAGGAAAGAGAAGAAACAAGCCCATGGAGAAGCGGTCAGCGCTGCGACGGCGGCTC
>JAOVVI020001254.1:0-25299 GCA_028571085.2 Nepenthes alata | reverse complement strand
CCCCCCAGCCATCTATTGAAGGTTAAGAAAAGATTCCTTGGCAAGTACAATATGGTAGATGAACCATATGCAGATAAGAGTGTGTGAATACAGCAACATGAATAACAGTGCCTCAAGTCCAACTACATAGAGTCCACTATATAAATTCTCTTCCACCACCACCTGATTTATAGCAACATCCTTGAAAGTTGAAGCATATTCTTAATAATGTTTTATTACCTTACAAGTTTTCATTTCCCTAATGCTCCAACCACAGTTAAATACCTTTTCTCACTAATTATTTAACCCACATTTTGGGCATCACAACTGACTTAAATGCTCACCCTCAACTCTCCATTTTTTTTCTACTTTGGCAAGTATACTTTGATTAGCTAGCTGACTCTCTTAGTAGGAAAAAGGCAGTTTGGTTTGGATAGGAGTGCAGTCACAATGCCCACAGTCATGTCGTACTAGACAACCATGCTCTTCTATACTGGTTTTCCCCAGTATTAGAGGCTCCTATGGAACCTCCTCCTCAACCCCAACAAACCTGTAGGCCTTTCCCACACTTTCTTCAATGACTAAATGCTTATATAGGTTGGTTTGAGCAATGTTTGTTTCAATAAAGGCATTCATAAGGAAATGGCTATTTCCCTAAGGGTTGAAAGGCAAGCCCTTTAGCAAGACAGTAAATACCAAATACTGGTTGTTTGAAGAGGAAGAAAGGAAATATCCCTTCCACAGACTAGTTGCTTGCAACATGTCTATATTGGGAATATGGAAGTCTAAGAAAATAATGATTTATAGTTGGAAGGGTAGAAGGTTTTATTAAGGCACCATAGATCTGGTATAGCATCACCATTATTACTATTATCATAACAACAGTCAATTATCAATAAAACAAATTCAAAAGAATTTTTTTGTCATTTTTTTTCCCACCCCAAGGCAACATCTCCGAAAGTTGGAAGGACCCAAAAATGCCTTTTCATTATCTTCTAATCTCAACCAAAATTGTTTCTCTAGCTATTCTTTCTCAATTTTCGCACCATCTTGTTTAACCTCCAAGTCTCTAACTATCAGAAAATGGCCATCTGGCATAGTATCTAAAGTAGATCCAATTTCTGGCTTAATGTGTTTTTCCCCCTTCTTACAGCTACATCATTCATCAATTGTAACATTTTTATTTTAGCTGTATTACACTTTTTGTGTATGATGGTTTGAATTGCTCAATATTTACACCAATACAAAAACAGCTATTCTAACAGCCATCATGAAAAAGATAACCATGGTACTCACTGATCAGCTAAGACACTCGAATCACTTCTCCATCTTAGGCATCCAATATATAGCACATGCGTGATATACCCCATATCCCCAGTAATCACATGGAAGGGGTAACAATGACCTATAAAATCTCCTCATTGGATATTTTAGAAGGGGCAAACTTCTAATGTGTTTACATAGATTAGTCAGGCCTATGAAAGACGATGGGAAGTCTAATATAAAAGGAGGTGAATGATTACAAACAGCATGTGGAACTTTAAGATAACCTCGTGACCTTAACTTACTTCTGAGGGAAATGTAAGCTGATTGCTTCAAGTTGAGCAGCTCCAAGAGCTGAAAAATAAAGAGTTAACCATTATATTTTTTCTGTTTTCCCCTAATATCAAAGTTAGCAACCAAATTTTCCAAGTAGGTGAAAGGAAAATTAATAAAAAGACATGTCTTCTTTACTGGGATGGGTGAGGATTTTCTTCTCCTAATCATTGACAGGGGCAGATAAAGATGTTAATCCAAGATAACAAGATTCAATTGGGAATATGGAATATTGGTACTTTGGTTTCAAGGGAATAAACGGAAAAAGTCAACTTATATGATTTCCGCCCTACATGAATGTCATTTAACATAAGGTTAGTGTTAAGTATACCTTGCATATATTACCACCGTTGGAAGTCATAATGTGCCAGCCAAGGATATTCCGATGGTAAAAGAATTCGAGGATGTGTTTTTAGAAGACCTACCTGGATTGCTGCCAAGTAGAGGGATTGAGTTTAAAATTGAGTTGGTGTCAGAATCTACGCCGATTTCTAAGGCACCATATAATATGAGCTTATTCAGAGTTAAAAGTGCTAAATAAACAACTACAATAACTGTTAAAAAAGGATTTTATCCAAACAAATGTGTACGGTATGAATTCCAAATATTATTTTAATGACATTAAATTTAATTTAATTAATAAATTTTTGAGGTTAATTGCAATTTTATATCAAAAATCAAGTGTTTGACTGAAGTGAATTATACTCAAGTGAAACCTGATGTAAGACTGATCCACACATTAGTATATTTTGTATAAAATACCCGCGCCTGATGTGCTTACAAGTGGTGCTCATGCATGTTTGAATCAATATGTTGGTGCTTTATGCACCCTTGTTGAACGCTTGTACGTAGTACAGAATTTGCCCCAGCGCCTGATGTGTGCCTAACCGGCATACGTACGCCAGTTTTTTTACAAATAAGCCATTTGGTCGATTTTAATTCAATTCCTACATGATTTTGAGAGAAAAGAGAGAAACATGAGGAACAGAGAGGGTGGTAAATACTATGACTAGAATAAGGATCAATATTGAGTGGCTAAAGAGACAAAATGGATGGCAGAGAAATCCATGGATGTGGAGCTGCCAGCTATAAATTAGGTACATAGGGAAGGATGACATAGGAATGGAATTGATATAATTGTGGATAAAGAGTTGGTGTGATGAGAAGTGAGGGTAGAATTATAATGGTTTTATGAGAATAAACCCTTGATATCATGAGCCCATATGCAACCTAAATAGAATAATACAGAAATTTTAGGAGGATTTAGATGAGGTGATCCAAGAGATTTCACACAGGGCATTGATTCTTATAGGTGGGGATCTATGCAAATGTGCATACAAGCGCCTGAAGGCTATGGTTATAGGGTAAGAAATAGGGAAAAATATTTCAGATTTCATTGTAACATATAATTTTATGATGGCTAACAAGCTTTCAAGAAGAGGAAGTAGCAAATGATCACATACAAAAGTGGCTCATCCAAAACTCAGATTAACTATTTTAACTGGAGAAGAATCATAGTTTGTACTGGTAAGGATTTTAAGAGATTTCATGGCGCATAATTTGGTATACAATACCATTTGTTGGTTACAGACATGCATCTTAAAAATTGAGGGCAAAGTACAATTCACCGAGTAGCAAAGGGTGGCAAACAATATCTCCTTTAGAGAGAAGTCAATAAATGAAGGAACTTGGGATCTCTAGAGGAGCAGCAATATGATGCGGGATGTGATGGCTAATTGCATTCGGAGAATAGCCAAAGAGATTTTAGAAGAATCAAAAGGGATGTGATGGCTAAAAGCACAGTGATATTACACAAGAGAGGGAAAGTTAAAGAGATTGCTATGAGACATTATATAGAACAGAAATAATGAGATAAAGGAAATATTTCTGCAACCTGTTTAATGGAGATAGGAAGAACACCATAGTGCTCGGGAAGCTTAATGACTCTAAGGTAAAACACTCTTATGATCAGCGTATCAAAAGCAAAGAAGTTAAAGAAGCATAAACATAATGATAACAGGGAAATTAGCTGGAATAAATGGTGTAAGAAGATGCTGATTGAAAGGAAAACGAGTACCCGGTACCCATATAATATGTTGATGAATCACAGAATAAAGTTATAAGAAAGCGTCATAGGAGATTATGGCAATATAGAAGTATATTGAAGAACAAATTTGGATTCATTAAAGGCATGTATAATATGAAAGGTATCTATTTATTGAGATGTTTGATGAAGCAATTTAAGAAAAAAACAGAATGATCTTCATATAGCTTTTATTGATTCGGAAAAGGTGTCCAATGCATGTTCTAAGAGAAGTATTAATGAACTTTGTAAGAAAAAATTCCATTGCATATATCCAAGCAATACAAGATTGTATTTGATGGGGCACTGACTTGTGTAAGATATACATAGGAGAGACAGATTTTTTTCAATCAAATTGGTTTGTAACAAGGGCCTTTAGGCCAGCATCTATTTGCATTACTATGAGTGAATTAACTAAACACATTCACGATGAAATACCTGGTGCATGCCTTTCAAAATGGTATAGTTTCAACGCTTGAGGCAATAGAGGGCTCTACTGCTTTAAAATTTGAAGAGAGACTTTGGAAGCTAGATTTTTAAAATTACTAGATCAAAATATAAATGTAAATTTAATTAGTATCAGCTATGAGGTTGATAAGTACGGCCAGAAACGAGTCAACCCAATACTTAGGTGGATAAGAGGCCCCAATGCCAAACAACCTATCAAACGATAACGCTTAAACGCCTAAATCAAAAGGTTAAGTCCGAATAGTCAAATATTAAAGAATTATAATGAGCGGCAGAAATAACACTGTGTTTGAAAGCCGGGTGGTCCTATCATTAAATAGAGACAACAGTTATACACTACTAGTAACGTCTTTCATCACTGATCCAAAGCAGCATCATATACATGTATTGATCTTAGGTGCCGATTAGTCAAACGGTGCCTCTGACTATAAATAAAACATCTCCTCTAAAGAAAGGGAGAGATGAAAAATGCTACTCAATAAGACGAGTACACAAAAGGAGCATAACCTTCCAAAAATGTACTCATCTCCATCTTCTTTCATTCACAACATTTTTCTTCCTAAACATCTATCTTTCCAAGTCTATTAAAAAGATCACTGACTTGAGTATTGGAAGATATATCGGGGAGCGAATTTTGTATACCTCTTACCTCCAATTTATTTTGTTGTGGTGTACAGGATCCTGATTCATAGCTACGAAGATCAAACCCGTTTGCACTTGGATATTCAATTGAAGTAGTCGACTCATAATTCATACGACAATCCTGATTCCCGCAATGCATCATTGACGCCGTCTGTGAGAACAAGACAATCAAGCCACTCATTTGAAGAGAATATGGTCAATACCATGGCCCAATCAAGCTTGCCATCCAAAAATATCGTTTCCCATGGCGATGACCCGACATAGGTTAACCATGGAAATGATCGTCCAACCACAAATGAAAATGTGGAGATGCTGATTGGCTAGGTCGACTGCATGTTTAAGGTTCTAAAGTCCCTTTGGAACAAATTAGAGGGACACCCGCTGGGGGATTCGTACTCCAATTCTCAAACTTCTACATCCAAATGGAAGAACTAGAGAAGAAGGCAACCATCCAAGGAGGTAACTTCGTAGCCAGAAAACCTCGAAACCTGAGGAGTCTCGAGTGACAGGATCCAGATAAGGCTGGAAGGTCAACTAAAATTTGGAACCAGAAGGAAAGCTTGGAACGATGAAATTTGCGTTGTTTCTAAGATGTAGGAAAACCTTCGGCTTGAGACGAAGCTTTATGTAGCAGTCCTTTGAGAAAAGTCCATAGTCAGTAGGCCCCATATGTCTCGCCGAACCATTTGGAGTTGAAACATTCCTTAAAGCGAAGAGGATTGCATTCGCATCCCAAATGGAGGAAAGAATTAGAAAGATCGAACAACAGCTATTCTGAGGAAGTACAAATAGACATTCAACCGACCTAGATAGGTCGCCATTTACATGGGAGATGAGGATGCATGGACTCTCTCTCAAGTTCAAAGTACCAACCTTGGAACCCTATGACGAAAATTTTGATTCCATAGACCATTTAGATTATTTCTATACCTTACTAGGATTCTAGGGTCTAGATAATCCGGCCATATATCTCTACTTCCCATTAACCCTCAAAGGAGATGCCCAATTTTGGTTTTACAAGTTGGCACCAAATTTGATTCGAACATTCTAGAAGTTGGCTGATAATTTCCCGTAGCAGTTTGCCTCCGGCAGGAGGGAAGAAAAGCAGCTGTGACACCTTGTTGGTATCTGACAAGGACCAAACAAAAATCTGAAACGCTTCTTGGCCCGGTTCAACACGGAGGCCCGAGGAAAATCGAAACTAACCGATGAGGTGAAGTTGCATTCCTTCATGGTGACTGTGTAGCCAAGTGAATTCTTTAAATATTTGGTTCAGCAAAAGCCTAAAACGTTTCTTATGGTTGAGGCCATCACTCAAGCATATATCATAGCCGAAAAGTCTAACGAAGCAAAGGGGTAGGGGCACGCAGATCACCACCCGGGATCAATTGGTGGTAAAAAGAGGAACGGTGACAACAGCCTGAGATCCCAAAAAAGCAACCAAGGACGAAACCAAGTGTCAAAAGGGAGTACAGACCTTTGAACTTGACTCGTTTGAACGACACTCGAACAAATGTCTTGATGCAGATCCGGAATGAGAAATTCTTAAAGTGGTCCAAATCAGTCAAGAACCCAAAAGGAGACTAGTTGAAGTACTATTTCTACCATCGATCTTTGCGACACAGTATCGAGGATTGTCGGACTCTATAGAAAGAAATTCAGAACCTTGTTCAGAGAAGGTAACTCAATAAGTTCTTAATAGACTCGGGGCAAGCTTCTGGGAGTGTCAATAACGAGGTAGAGCAGCAAGAACAACCACACAATCGGGTATCGGAGTAGTAAACATGATATCGACAAGGCTACTCAGAAGTAAAGCTCCGGACCACCCTAAGAAAACTTCCAACAACAAAAAACAGAGGTCAGGAATAAGAAATGATGTCATTAGTTTTAGTAACAACGATATGACTCGTGTAGTAACTCCCTATTTCGACCTTCTTGTTGTATCTGCACTCATTTCAGACGGAACCATTGATTACCAACTAAAAAAAGTTTTTGCTAATAATATAAGTTTTAAAAATTTGTTTTACTTTGATGCCTACTTTAAGCTCAGATTGAAAAAGGGCCAAATGATGTCGACTGAGAGACCCTTATTTGGGTTAGACAATGAACCCATACCGGTCCAAGGAACCATTCAGTTGGAAGTCACATTAGGAACATACCCAAAGAGGGCCTCTTGAATGCTAATGTTCCTAGTCGTGGATTTCCCTTCGGTTTACAATGCAATATTTGAGCGACCTTGCTTAGTGGCGTTCGAAGTAGTGACATCAATCCCTCATTTAAAGATGAAGTTCATAACTCCACATGTGGAATTGGAGATATCTTAGGCAACCAAGTCACAAGCCGAATCTGCTACTTAACTCAAATCAATCAGACGGTTTCGAATCAACCGGTTGAGGAATTTGACCTCCGAGATGAAGTAACCCTATAGCAAGGTCAATCTAATGAGTCAACTGACCAAATCCCATTAGATTTGAACGAGCCCGAGAAATACACAGATTAGAGGATCTCTCCTGGGTCAACTGCATGAGTAGCAGATGACTTTTCTTCGGCAAAACTCAGACGTGTTTACATGGACACCCACAGATATGCCGAGGATTCTGACCGAAATGATAGTCCACAGGTTGCGTCTCGATCCTAGATGCAAACCGATCAGGCAAAACTAGATGAACCACTCAATAGAGAAACTAATTGCCCTGAGAGAAGTCAAAAAGCTTCTCGACGTAGATTTCATAAGGAAAGTTTAATACCCAGATTGGCTGTTGAATGAAGTGCTTATCAAGTCAAGCAACAAAAATTGGGGGATGTGTCAATCTCACTAACGTAAATAAGGCATGTCCGAAAGGCAACTTTCTGCTGCCAAGGATTGATTTGTTGGTAGACTCAACATCTGGACCTAAGCTATTAAGCTTCATGGACACCTATTCAAGGTACAATCAAATTAGGACGTGCCCTGAGGATGAAGAGCTTACTTTCTTTATAACCAACCAGGGGATATATTATTACAAAGTCATACCCTTTGACCTAAAGAACACGGGAGTGACATATCAAAAACCGGTAAATAAGATGTTTGAGGCACAAATAGGAAAAAATATGGAGATATATGTGGACAACATACTTGTTAAAAGTAAACTAGCTGACGACTATATTAGCAACCGAGGTGAAGCTTTCGAAGTGCTATGAGCACATCAAATGAAATTAAATCCAACAAAATACGTGTTCGGAGTAACTACTAAAATGTTCCTTGGGTTTATAATATCTCATCAGGGAATTGAGGTGAATCCTGCAAGAATAAAAGCAATTCTGGATATGGATTCACCTCGAACTGTGAAGGAAGTCTAGAGGTTAACATGGAGACTTACAGTACTCTCTCGATTCCTGGCAAAATTGGCGACGAAATACTTTCCGGTCTTTAAGATTCTGAGAGGGACAAAGGCAAACAGTTTCCAATGGACAGAAAACTATCAGTCAACCTTCCAAGAACTAAATGAGTACCTCACCAACCCTTTACTCTTGACCTCTCTGAAAGAAGGTGAAAAATTATACATTTACCTGGCAATATCCGACACGGCACTAAGTTCGTTCCTAGTCAAACAAGAATCCGAGGTACAATAGCCGGTCTATTATGTCAGCAAGACTTTGACAGATACCAAGACTTGTTACTCTCATGCCGAAGGGATAGCTTTAGTACTGGTTCACCTCGCCATAAAGTTTCAGCCATACTCCAAGCTTATAAGATCGTCGTTCTAACTAATCAACCGTTAAAGGGGATTCTGCAAAAACCCAAGGTATCTAGATGATTGATTAATTGGACTGTGGAATTGGGCGAGTCTAACATAGAATTTCAGGTGCAGCAGACTATAAAAGGGCAGGCCCTCGTGGGTTTCATAGTCAAAATGACGACCCCGATTCCAAGTGATCTCGAAAAGCATGAAGACCCCATTCAACATGAAGAGGCACCGACATAGATCCTACACATAGATGGGTTATCTTCCCAGTTAGTGAACAAAGCTGGTATGATCCTAAGAATTCCGGATGGGTTAGATGGGTTAGAGATAAAATACTCGATAATACTCAAATTTCCTATCACTAATAACATTACAGAGTACTAAAGGACTATCATAAAGACAAGCAACTATGACTGATCCTAACTCAAAGGACTATCATATAAAGTATGGTCACAAACTCAGTTGAAGCAACCAAGCGACCCAAACGACGGTTGGACACAAACTATCATATGAAGACCCAAAGAACTTACAAATCAAAGTCCAACCCCTTTTTTTCTAAAAGGTCAAATAAAAAAAATGTTGGGGGTTTTCTCATGAGTGCTATGACGTCCTCCCATAGAAATGAGCACCATTAGTCAAATGCAGTCGACGGACTAAGGTCAGTCAAAGCCCGGCAACAATGGTAACCACCCCTAGTCGGCAAATGAAGAATGTGTTGAACAAAAAATTTAGCATGTAAAAAAAATAGCACTAGTGACAATGATTGATACAATCTAATTGATTTATTAATATATAGATAACAACATGGAGATCCAAGTTTTCAACAAAAAGATTACAAGTGCACTGCCCATTACCTACACAAGAGCATCTTGACTATTCAAAGGCCTGTGACCAGCCGAAAATCATGAAGACAGATCTTCACCAGGCTCCGAGAAATCCTTGATATTAGAACGCCGAGAAGCCCTGAAATTCCTCGAATCGGGATAGCCTAAGGGAAAGTCGGAAGCCACTAAGAATACAATCTGCTTGCTGGTGGAAAACTCCTTCTGAAGCCTATTATCCATAGTAGGGCTAGCCTCTTCCAGTTGAAGGCGTACCCTCAGCTCTTCCTCAAGACGAGCACACTTAATCTAAATATCAGCAATTAGGTTGGCATCTGAAGTTGATCGATGCTCGGCCTCGTGAAATTGTCCTCGAGCGAGGCGATTTGATCCATAGCGACAACTTTATCATCTAAAAGCTCCTGAGATCATGCCAACCACTCGGACAACTCTCTAAGTGGCTCGGTCTCAACACTGCTCGGCCTCGGCAATGGCAATGTCAACTCGAATCCCCATCTCTCGGAGAACAGTAGGGTCAGTGTACGCTAGGGATAGGCGAGCAATAGCGATATCACGTCTGTGCAATCCATTCTTAATCAGGTGAACCAACTCTTGTGACTGTCAAACAAAGTAAACCAGTTAGTCAAAAATAGCAGCGACAAGGAGAACACTTGGAGATGGAGGGTTACATAAATTGAACCTCAGTGGGGGAAGATCTTTCTTGGAAAGAGGGATTGGGAGAAGATCCAAACCCAAAAATGGGCAGAGTCCTCTAGCATAAAAGAGGTAAAACGCGATACTGGAGAGGAACTTCAAACCCGTGGGGAGGAGAAAAAGCATCCAGAAGCATCAGCTTTAGGAACCTTCTCCGCTTCGAAAGCTTCTTGATTATTATCAAGAAATGCCTCTGTTGCCCAAGTATTATTAATAAACTCTACAATGAAAGCAGCATGAGGCAAAGAAATAGGCTCGTCAGGCAATAGATTAACAAAAACTGGGACCCCATAGTCTGCCATAAATAGAGCAACAATCAGTTCATTCGATCCGCTGGCAACAGGGTCATTTATTCTAACAACAGTGCGTAATGAAGCTTCATCACCCACAGTGAATTCAGGCGGCTCTTCAAAAATTGGGCCGCTTGATAAGAATGGGTAGAAGCCAACCTCCAAGATGACTCAATGGCTTCCAACATGGTTATCTCATCACAGGTCTTGTCGATCGCCCTGTTATAGTCGCTTGAGGAAGATGAGAGGGCATCTGCCCTCCCAGTCACCCTTTCAAGAGAATCCCAAATGAAAAGCTCTCTCGGTTTCCTCTTGGGCCGATGGAGTGGCATATCAGCAATGACCTCCCCTTCAACTCTCACTTCTCAATCGACTTCAGCTAGCGCTTGTCGGGTCAAAAAATCATTTGTTAATTGGAGCGAAACAATGTTTTCCTCAATCAGCTCAATAAAGGGCCGAATCATAAAAGTCTCATTTTCTGAGACATCTCCAGAATAAGTAGGATTAACTAACTTTCATTCGTTAGAGAGGGTCCAGATAGAAGAGACCGCAATATAAAAGTATCACTCCTTCCAACACCTTATTGAGTTCGGACTACCCCCGCTTATTTTATTCTTTTTCCGGGGAGTAAAAGAAATCCAGTCACTCTTCTGATTAAACGGAAAAACAACTTTAACTGCCCTGGTGTTCAGACGAAACTTCCAACAACGAAGAAAAACGCACAGATAAATCAAATACCGAATAACGTTGGGGTGAATGCATGCCACAAGAATTTCGAGGGCCTCCAAAATCTCATATAGTTCCCTCGCAAAGGGAATATAAAGTCCTTCCTTCAGATGGATTTCGTAGATGGCAACAAAGTCAAGTCGAGGAGAGTAGGCTCTCTCATCGAACGAAGGAACTTGGAAGGGAACACTGATAGGAATATTATAACTATCGTAAATGTCTACCACATCCTCAATGGTGAGGATGGATGCAATTTCTGCAACGCCTCTAGAAACAACTTGAGGGGCCATGGAAACGAGGAAAAGTAAAAAGTGAACTAGGGTTAGGAGAAGTGGAAAATGAAGAAGTGCAAAAGTGAATGAGCACCAGACTTTAAATAGGCAAAAATCACAGCTCATGATGGCTTGACACAGCTCAAGCCAAAGCAGATATGCGCAGCACTGTATCCACTTAGATGCGCCGGTCATGATAACCTGACGCAACACTTCTCAAGGTAGCTGATTGGCAACTGACAACCCTGACACTTAGCTAATTGTAATGGGACAAATTGGGCGTAATTAAAGTCGAACCGATCAATTTATGGATTCTCAAATAACGCGTTCGTTCAAAGCAAATTATTACAAGTCGGATTGTCAAAAGATCGAGTTGTTGAGGTCCGAGTTGTCAGATTATTAGAAATTCAATATTGAAAAATGGCATTCCAATGCATATCCGCCACTTAGCTTATCAACCATTCAAAGAACGCAAATATATTGAAGTCAAGCAAAGAAAGAAGAATATTATTCAGTTAGTTCTATTTATTAATTTTTTTCACAATGTATAAGCTTACAACAGTAAAAGTACAACTCGGATGGAAAAAAGAAAAATGTAGGACAACATGGTAAAAAAACCCATTCTTCAAGAACTTCAATTGCACCATGGAGGGAGGTAAAGAAATAAAATGGTCCGCTCAAGCCTACGCAGTCGCCCAGGTCACCTCAAGAGTAAATATAAGGCCGAGGACCTTATTACAATGATGAAGGCTTGGCTTTGGCAAGGATGTAAAAGACAGAAACCAAGATGAAATCCCATATAAAAGAAAGTAACTAAGACAATCTTCAAACACTTCCACAAACTTTAGTTTCAAAATTTGAAGAGAAACATTTTCCAATTTTAGCAATTGTTACTTGTAACAGTGAAGACACTATGATGATTCAGAGCAGATATACCGTTGAGCAAAGCAAAGAAAGCTCCTCAATTTGTAGCCGAGAGGAGGGCTCAGCGCACATTTAACTCAGGAAGATATCAAATCATGGCAATTTATGGCAAGGAGTAAAATCTTGTCAAACGAGACCCTGAATCAGCAGAATATCTTAAAAAGGGGCACGCATTGAAAAAGGGGCAACTAGCATCCTATTAATGACATACTAGGAGTTGGGATTCAAACCTCCTAGCATGGGGGGCTAGTGATGGGCATGCCAAAAACAGGTCGGCCCATTACTCAAGTAGATAAGAGACCCAAATGCAAAACGGCTGAACAGAAATTATAACAGAGCCCATCAAATAATAGCGCTCAAACGCCTGAACCAAAAGGCAAAGTCTGAACAGCCAGGCATTAAAGGACTATAATAAGCAGCCAAAGTGATGTTATGCCTGAAAATCAGGTGATCCTATCATTAAATAGAAACAATCGTTACACACTGCTAGTAATGCCTCTCACTACTAATCTGAAACAGCGTCATGTACACGCATTAATCTCAGGTGCCGATTAACCAAACGGTACTTCTGGTTATAAATAAAACCTCTCTTCTAAAGAAATAGAGAGAGGAAAAAAGGCTACTCAATTAGATGAGTACACAAAAACAGCACAACCCTCCAAATATATACTCGTTCCTATACTCTTTCATTACCAACATTTTTCTTCCTCGGCATCTATCTTTCCAGATCTATTAGAAAGATCACTAATTTGAGTATCAAATGATATATTAAAAAGCAAGTCTCGTATATCTCTTACCTCCAATTTATTATGTTGCGGTATGTAGGATCCTAATTCATAACTACGAAAAACAAACCTATTTGTACTTGAATATCCAAACAAAATAGTCGGTTTATTAATTCGTACGACAATTTGGATTCTCAAGACGCATTAGAGGTGAATATGGGTATTGAAAGCCTATCAATTAGAAATTATTTCAAATTTCTTAGATTAGTGGTTTAAAAAGGAGATCGATGAGGTATAATTCATCAAATTAAAGCAATCTTGATGAAGTGAATTGCTTCATATGTCCATTGTGATCAAACAATTGATCAAAGTTAAAGAAAATATTATACGGTGGCTGTTAGATCAGCCATGTAACATGTAGCTAAGTGTTGAATGGTTATATACCAACATGTAAACAAAGGTATTAAACAGAGATGAAGATGGATTTGTGGTAATACACAAACAGACATGATTCAAAATGAGGTTACACTAGAGAAAGTCAAGGTAGCACCCACAAAAGAATAAATGCAAAACCTCTTTGACATGATTTGGTATTATAAAATGACAACTTCTTAGCGAATCCATTAAGAAATGTGAGAGCTTAGGAGATATTCATTATAGCAGCAGCAGAAAAGGATTAAATAAGAGTTAAAAGGAAGCCATCAAGCATAATCTGCCTATTTGGACAAAAAAAGTAAAGGACAGAGCATATAACAAAACAGAAAAAAGGCAAAAAAATCCCCAAAGCCAATCACAGTTGTCAGGAAAAGGCGCAGTTAGATTTGGTTTGTATTATAATCAAGGAAAAGGCTCACTTGATGGATTTTTCGGATATTTTATCTCTGTACATGATTTCTTTGGTACTGGATGATGCCACCTTCACATTCATTTTAATGAAAGTTTTCCTATCAAAAAAGGGGAAAAAAAAGCTTCCAAGTAATAGTACAAGCGGTCACTAAGTAGGCAGGCCTTCTTTACATGCCCAGCAGCGCCAAAGATTATTCCTATATAATTGTTTCAAGAGAACACTAGTCGCAATTAATGTTGTCTATGCAACTGTAAGGAATGTTAAAGATCATCCCCCCTCTCTCTCTGAGTGTGGAAGAAAGGATTATGTGGTTGTTGCATCCATCCCTCCCATTGCGGAATAAAACATCATTGTGGTTATTGCATCTTTGCCTTGACTAATGGGAGAAATATAGAGGTCCAATGGAGTCTGCCAATCATTTAAATTTGTCCATGACATGGTTTATATCATTTCCCTGGTCAGGCTTATGCACACCCGTTCCATCAATTCCTGACTTACATATATGTCTGTTACACTTTCATTAACTACCACACATTCTGCTAAATCTGGACTACATTGAGAATATTATCAAAAACAAGCAGGAAATATAAATCACAACCGGTTTCATAAATTAACAACTAAGAAAATTCTAACCTTTTATCTTTTTTGTTTTAACATTTGCATGATGTTTCAATTCAATCAGCTCCTTAACCACTCTTTAATTTTTTTTTTTTCAATTGTACCACAATGTTTCAATTTTATCAATTATACCTAACCTTTCAATTTTTACCACTTTTAGCACAACATTTCAAATTTTCCATTTAAATGAAAAAAGTTGAAAGAGTTCAAAAATAGTTCTCCAAATACTATTTGGAAAAAAAAAATTTCTTCCAACCTTTTAACTATATTGATAAAATTGAAACGTTGTGCTAATAGTGATTTAAACGTTAGGTATAATTGATATATTGAAACGTTGTGCTATAATTGAAAAAAAGAATTAAAGAGTGGTAAAAACTTAAAACGTTGTGCTATTAGTGAAAAAGTTGCCACGCTGGGATTTTTTGGAAATAACATTTTTTTACCAAACAAGCTAACAATAATTAGAAGTTTACTGGTCCACTCCAGCAAAAATTAACAAAGAAGAAGGCTGTCCACAAGCATGAAACACAAGTCTATTGTAATATCAAAGATATTTTGGTCATGATATTTTGTTATAGTTTATGTGTTTGACATTTATGGTGTGTCAATTGTTATGCTGAAAGTATCATTCTAGCTTTTGTGGACTTAGATATATACTAAGTAGATAAAGTTATATGTCAAATTAATGAAGTAAAAGAAAACCCTAGTAAGGGATACATGGCTGAATGGTAAGGCGTATTTTGGTCACAATTGGTGTTAAAAATTAATTGTGGAACCTTAATTTTATGCAAAGAGGGCCGGTTAACCGAGGGTAAGATGGTAAAACCCTAATTCTCCTAATTATTTGGAAATTTTTGATGTAGTGAGTAATAGGCTCTAGCTATTCTTTGTTCAAGAATACTTATCTAATAAGTGAGTTAGTTAAAGGAGGTGAAGGAAACCTTGTGGTGTGCCTACTGACAGTTATTGTGGAGGCCTTTTGGAAATTTGATAAATCATCTAATTGGATAAACGAGTGTGTAAATTTGCACATAATAAATCATCTAATTGGATAAATGAGTGTGTACATTTGCATAGGATTCCCATGTTAATTGAGTGGTGATAAAGCATTGGAGCTTACATTATTGGGTGAGGTGGCCGGCTATACAAGTGTATAAAGGAACATAGGATGCTTTTCCTACTTAGTGAGGGAGTCAAATGTAGTTAAGTAGTGTTTTAAGTGTGGGAGGTTACAAATGATAAGGGAGGCCAAGTGACTGGCTGGCTAAGGGTGTATGTGAGCTAAATTGTAGTCTAGAAACATCCTTGGAGGGTTATTTATACGTAGGGTAAGTACGGAGTAGAAATTCATTTGCACAAGTGTTTAAGTCCTTATAGAAGGAAAAGAGGAGGAGCTTGGCAGAGCATAAGGAAGAGAAGAAGAGTCCAATTTTCCAAGTGATTTCACCCTTCTTGTTAGAACTATCTCTCTGTGGGATTTCTAGAAGAAATTGTAAGGTGTAATCATCTACCATATAGTTTTGACGGAGAAAGAAACATGATATTGGTTCGGCCACTCGAAGATTTTGATCATGAGATCAAGTAATGAAATATAGTTTGTATATGATGTAGATCTAATGTTTCAAGAACGAATCTGGGATTCCTTAAGGTTGGAAATAATTTATACATATGTGACATGAATACTAACCACGTAGATTCAACTATGTGATACAAATTGTAATGTGTTAGTATTACATTTTTAAGTCACATTTTTAGAATTAAATGAATTAAAATATATGTAAGTTAACTAAATCTAACATATGTTGTGACCATCATGTAGATCTAGAATTTCTTAGCATCACTTTTGTATTTATATGATATATCATGCAAAGTGGTAGAAATGGGCGTGATAAAGTTCCCAAAATGCCCTTGGCTGTGTGGTAGGGTGAGAAATAAAATGGTAATTTGGGGGTATTATCATGTAAGCTATGGGATTGTATGATAAGAGAAGGAATAGTGGAGCTTAGGGTAATCCTAAGTATTAGCATACATGAAATGCCTTAAATCAAGGGCTGAATTTTGTAGATGAGCACTTCTAGGGCTGGCCGTATACATCCTAGAGAGTTTTCATGTGTTTTGTAGAGTTAATGGATACAATAAACGAAAGAAGTTACTTACATGATCAAAACGGTTATTATAATCAAGTGTATTATGGTGTAACCTAGCATTGTGGTGTTTGGCTAAGTGATGAGTGTGGTCAGCCGTGTGCTAATTACAATGTTAGTGTGTTGAAACATCATTATGTTACACCGAGGATGTAATTTTAAGAAAAGAAAGAAAACCAAATCAAGCACAATAAGTTAGTAGTATTGAACATAACTTGCTGATGATCAGGGCTCAATTGGCCGAGTAAAAGTATTTTGAGTATTCTTATTTCTTGCCCTCTTATGATCCATCATCTGTTGACTCATACTTGATTTGTTTATTTTATCGATATTGTTCAAGTAAAGAAAAGTGTACAAAAATCTTAAGGTGTCAAGACGAATGAGAGTACATAGAATCTTAGAAGAGTCTACATTAATTTAATACTGATTCCATATTTGGTGGATTAAGGTCAATTGATATTGTGGAGAGATATTTATAGCCATGTGACTATCATACTGTAATATCGTGAGATATTAGCGAAAGACATTTTTTAGGTATTATCACGCCAAGAGTACTAGAGATGCTCTATAATAACCATTTTCTAAGTGAGGTTGGGAGAATGCTCAAAATAGTAGATGTGGTTGCATATCAAACAGCAAATGTTAGATACCTCGTGTAACTTATCCAACCGACGGAGATGTAAATATGTTGGCCTTTGATTCACAGTAGCGGAATAAGGTTCGAAGAGATTCTTATTATATCATGATGTTGCGATGAAACCTCATTTCTATAAGGATTCATTAGAATCCATGATATTGATGATCTGGTGAGATCTTATTGTTCACAAGTTTATATACTGATTGTGTTGAATTAGTTGTTATCAAGAACTATTACTTGCATCTATGTATTGTATATTATCATCTTATGCCTTGCAGCATTTGACATTGTAGTTCCCAAGTTTATTGTTGTTATCATTGCTTTGGCCTCAGATATAGGTTACTTGCTGGGTATTTGACTCATTCCTCATATTTTACATCTTCCAGATTAGTGCAAATGCTCATGAGACTATTTTGAAGGATCATCTTAGCTATGTGGATTGGAGGTCGAGGACTTCTGAGAGTTGCTTTGCTTAGCTAATTTAGTTTAAGGATTTCTTAGGTTGTTAGTTGGTGTTTCAATTCCGATATATTTTGATGGGCTAAGTCCTGGGTTATGGCTTTGTATTGGACATTATGGTTTACCCTCATTATGATTTGTGGAGTTTATTGTTTTAGTTTGATGTTTATGGCATGTGATGAGATTTACTATTATTGGGAATACGGACAGCCTAGGATTGGTTTATTGTAAACCAGGTCAGGTAGTGACAGAACCAGCTTCAACAAAAATTGCAAACCACAATGTCTTAGCAACTGCTCACCGTCAAATTAAGTTTTCCACGGAAAAGTCCAGAACACATACTCATAAACTACTAAATATAAAGCTGCTTTCAAATAAGAATTTAAAATCCATACTCAACATGCTTTCAAACATGCGTCCGCCAATTTAACAGCCTTAGAGATTGATCGAACAACTCTTCTGTCTAAAACACCAACGTGAATAATGAACTACATATTTAATTGGGTTTTGCATTCCAAGTAATGAACTAAGCACATCCAAGCTACATTCATGTCATGCATGACTCTGGGTGATTGAAGATCTTTAGAAGAAACAACCATCATCAATATGCGTCTCCTGGATCATGCCTTATCATCAAGGTTATTAGTTTCTAACCCACAGGGCCAACTTAATTGCCTTCCACATGCTTATCATGATACTCCAAGATTCTCCACTACTTGATATCACATCCACCATCCCAGTATACTTTTAAATGACAAGGACGGACCCCTTACCCATCTATGATCCAGCATAAGGAGCAAAGTATACTCTAGAAAGATACCTCCCATGATTACGAAGAAGCATTGCGGTCTGTGGCCAAGATGACTATTCACACCATGAATGAAATTATCAACCGATATCCCATATATTAGCCAATCTATATTAGTATCGAAGCCCTTGATAATGATATTTCCTAAATCAGTAGCAAAAACATGATGCAATACTGTATCAACAATATGTCACAATTATCGGCTGATATTTAAAATAACAGCCGAAATATCAAATATTTAACTATCAGCTTACAATTCACAAAAAAAAATTCTTTTGAAATATTCAATATCATATGGCTATGACCGATATTAATAATGATATTTTCATACATGATCCACACTCTTATTGCCATTACTGCCTCAAAAGGATGGAAGCTTCACCAAATGGACGTGAAGAATACATTTTATGAAGTGATGTGAAGGAATAAATATTTAGGACTCCCCCACTCGGAATATTTCTCTCTTCTATTGAGGTTTGTCATTTAAATTGATCCATACACGGTTTGAAGCATGCACCACAAGCCTGGATTGAGAAGTTTCATACTACTCTTCTAGATTTCAATTGTACTCAGAGTCGGTGTCACTCTTCTCTTTTCTTTCACTCGAGTTCTACTAGGATTGTTATACTCCTAATACACGTAAATGATATAATAATCACAAGATCTAATCCTCAGTTGATTGAAAAGCTCCAACATTGCAATTCTTCATTTCATATGAAAGACCTGGGCCCACTATAGTATTATCTTGGACTAAGGTCCAATTTGATGCAGTATTTAAGGAGCATGACCTTTTTCTATGCACTTGACTTAATGAAAGTAAATGTATTAGGAAACCTACTCATTAGTAGTGGGATATGATTAGGACTTGTCAAATTTTGATAGAGTGACTATATGAGAGTACTTCCAAGGTTTGGATGCCTCTTAAGTCATTTCTCATGTTCAATTCCATCAGAAAATTAATGTGGATTGGCTCTTGCAAGAACAGAGCATAGTAGATGACTTTAAATTTTGATGGTATGCTTTGAAAATGAAGGGTTGCAAGCATTGATCAAAATCTTGCCAAATGTGTATCAGTTTGGGACCCTTGATACTGGATAAAAAATCTCTTAGTCCAACAAACGTTAAATATATTCACATAAAAATGTGAGGACGGTAGTATTTCTATGTTTTTCCTAATGTTTCTCCAATCATATTGTATTATGGTGAAATCATTTATTTTATTTACTTATATGTTAATTTGGATATGTTATTTGTCTTCTCGTTGTTTTGAATATCACATGGCATCCATGTAATTGATATCCCTAGATTTTTTTCCCTCAAGTTTGGATATTTTTTTCATGATTCCATGAAGCCTAATGTTGTTTATTCATGAAATTTAAGTGCTATCCATGATTTATGATTACTGCTTAAATCTTATGATTGCGGCCACTGATTTATCACTTCTTCATCTTTGTAGCAGATGCAGATTGATGACTTAAATATTGCATCAAGATGGTCATCTATTCAAGACTTGCATGCTGTGCAAACTGCAGCATATTGGTGCTCTAAAAATTGATGCTTCGTATTTGCAGGAAGCATGTTCCTACTTTCACAGGTTTTTCTTTCATTATTCTTTTTTTACGGATGAAAATGGCAACAAATTGGCATCGTTCATTCTTTCAAACTGAGTGGTGACTTATATTAACATTATTCATGGGCAACTGGATTTGGGGCTGTACTCAAAGTCCAGGACAGCTGTTTGGTATTGCAGTTTGGTAGGCTATATACTTGTACTGTTAATTTCATTAATCATTAGTTTCTTATCTGATGTCTTTCCTGTTTTAAGTCAGAAGGGCTGGGCAGTTGATGATTGCTTTAGAATTTCTTTCCATTTTTTCAGAGAAGAATTTTCTAGATATTTGTTAATTGTCAAGTTAACATAAGTTATTTATAACTGATTCTATACTAAATTAATTGCCGAAGCTTTCATCATAACCAGTAAGGAAGATGAATTAATGACAAAAACTGTTAGGTCCAAATGTTGATTGGTGCATGACTGCAAGCCTAAACTGCAGACCAAACCTCAACAAACCACAAATGTGTGGTTTTGGTATGCAAAATTTTCCAAACTGTGAACCACACAGCAACAGACACCTCTACCTAGCATATTGTTGGGTTGAGCATCACCAAATCTCAAGTCATTAGATTAATACATGAAAAGCAATGTTTTGAAACATATTGATAACAATAAACTGAGTCAGAGGATGAACTTTATCCATTAATGCAGTGACTGAAATTTGACAAAAAACATCACCACATACCAGCAATCAACTTTGATGAAAAACATACCTCTCAAGACACACCCGTACCAAATGGATGATTTCGGTCCAACTTGAACATCCCCAATGACAGAGGCGCTTGGAGCAACAAATGAGTCCTTATCAACCACAGGTGCTTTATCAAATATATTCATGAGAGTTCGATGCCTAGATACTGAAGCAAAAAAAAGGAAAACAAAAAAGAAGTCAGAATAGATGCAAGTTCTATTCAGGAATGACATCAAATGTAGATCTGGGTGTACGCAGGCAGGGGAAGAAATGAAACTGTCAACTTTGATAGTGGGTCTCTGCGAGAAAAATACTGATTCGTGCCCAAATTAATTCGACCAAAGTGGGATTCGATCAGCCAAATGATAGTCTGTACAGAAAGACCTCGGCTGAGGGGCAGCCTACCCACAAAGTGCATGAAACTTTCTGCATTGCATTGAAGTAATGGCTGGAAATTAAAGAGTGCTAGAACTTAGGAGTAAGGAAACAAAAACCAGGCAGAAACTAAAGAGTAAGGAATTTAAAGGAGCAAGGGGAGAAAGTTGCATGAATTTAAAGGAATGCCGGAGATGAGAGGAAATTAAAGTGCAAGAACAAAAGGAGAGATGGGGATTAGAAAGAAACTTTAAATTAAAAAATTGAACTTTAATTGAAAGAGGCTGACATACAAAAAATGACAACAGGAAACCTAAAATCAAAACACAGAGAAAGAAGGAACAGCAGAAAAGTATATAAATCCTTCTATCGGTCACATTCAATAAAGCCACCCTTGGCCTTGCTCCCACAACTATACCTTTTAAATTCCTCCAGCATGTTGCTTCAATATCCTTAAAAGAGTATCCTCACATTACCTCCATTGCTACTCAGAAAGACAGTCTTAAAACCCCTTTCACATTAACTGATACATCCGGATCTATTACCAGATCACCCTAATTCGCACTTTGAACCAAATAACAAATATTCAGCCCCAAGTCCGTCATTCTGCTAGTTTCACACCTAATACCATGGTCATCAGAAGAGCACACAGCCAAGGGAACAACCAACTCCAACAGGTCATCGTTACCACTATCAGAACTACATTTCAAGCTCTCAAAAAGGGCATTATCGTCACAATCAGAGAGACTATCCCTACTGTTATGACTTCCACAATCATCATCTACACAATAAGTTTGACCTCCATTATATGAAGGACCTGCGAAAGAGGGTTTTACCACTGTCTGTTTAGCCATTGCTGAATGAAAATAAGAAAGGTACAATGTCAGTTTTCACAAAATCATGATCCTTAGACACAGGAAGGGGCATGGAAACAAAAATATGACTCAAAACCCATAATACCTTCTGCCAGAGATAGCTAAGATGCAAAATGAATCAAAGGATGCACCGATGCCATTACCACCACCGAACTTACTTTGTAAAAATCCAAACAGATCCGGACCATATCAAAAGAGTGTTTCTTGTACCAAATCATAATTATCTCAGCTAGCATGTGAGTCGGCCTCGCACGCTTATTTAGCTAATAGTAGACCTCCCCCAAAGGCTCAGAATAAACAACTCCTATAGCTTGCCTTGTAACACATGGCCCACCCAAAAATCCTTAAAACAGACAACCAACAGTATCCTTGTCAGTTTAATGGCAAGTCAATTAAAACCCTATATCTTCTTGCATGTCAGTATGCTTAAGCAAGCAGCCTTCATCTTACTGTTGACATCACTAAAGGAAATACCATCCACCTTCAACATTGACCAAATTTATCCTAGCAGGACCACTGCCAAATTGAACAAACTTATAAAATCTTTGGCATACAAGACCCATCCTTCATCACTTAAACTGCCTAGAATGAAAATAGGATATTTCAATCTACCCAGGCAAAGCCTTATTTCAGCAAACAGCCCTCCAAAGTTCAGAAAATGTCATGAAACTTAACACCAAAACTTAAAATCTTCATTTAAATGTGATAGAAAAAGCCAAGGAATTGGATAGAATAAAGTTTGAAAATGGTACAGGAGTAAGACCTGTTTGATGCTTCATGTGCTAATGTGATTCGCCTAAACCAGGAATACCAGCCTGTATTGCTTATTCATAGATATTTGGACTGCAATTGCCTCCTAACATAGCCCGGCATGCCCATTTTCGAGCAGTTTTCTCTGGATCATAGAATTCGCAGACATAAAAATCCCAATTTCTCTATTTTCATTGAATGTGGAAATCTTAAATATGGAATACTTCGAATCTAGTTTGTAACTCCCACTATCTCATAGTGCTAATAAGTGATGGATTCACCTCTTGAAATATAGACTCTGCATTCTTGACTTACATTTTACAACTCTTCAACACCACACCGTGTCTGAACATTTAGGGAAGAAGAACGAAGCTTGCAGAAAATTACTACAGTGTCCTGATTCTCAGGCCAAATATGTGATTTTCTTGTCATCCAAGTTGAAATGTCAAAGCACCACCTACTCAGCCAGGGTCACACCTTGGCCATGAACTGACAACTATGGTCATCCTTTCAATCAAGACAATAATAATACTTACCTCTGCCAGATACAAGTCTTGGCTGAGAAAACAAAATAAACACATTTTCCCAATAACTCAACTTATAATTTCGCTGGGCCATAAAGCCGTGCAGAAATATGCTGACAGCAAAACTCAAGGAGCCTCCTTGAGTGGGAAGTGGGAACCAATTGACTAGGAACATCCTGCTTTTAACAGAATTCTATGGGATAATTATTGGAAATATGAACTTTACACCCAAAGAAGTTATAGTCCAGAAGTCCTTCCTTGTGAACGGAAGACTATTTTTTAACTAGCAAGGGCATTCATGCATTTAGCTTAACGAGAGATGAACCTTGGTTATTATGAAAGATTACCATTCTCCCGCTTGAACTACCCCCACTAGGTTACCAAAATGATTAATTGTCAATACCCCACCACAGATTCTATGTCTTCACTAATTCCACAACACTATTAATAGGAAGTTCACAGTAAATGCTAGGGTTTTAACAAATTGGACTCAGATACAGACACAAACTTCAAAAAATAATACAGGGTAATCAGATAGTAACAAAGTATTCTTCCTCATGTGCCCATGATGTCCACTATTTACCCTTTTTTATTCTTTATTGAGGTTGCTGTCGTGCTCTCACGTCCCAATGATATTTAGATGAACACATAAAAGATTCTACCACAGCGTCAGAATAAATGCCAACCATGGCAGCAGAATAGGAAACAAATGACCAAATGCATGTTTCGTTTGGCCATAATTTCCACCTATCAATTCAAATTGTAGTCATGAATAAGAAGCAATCACACAAACAGTTACCACATCATGTATTATCAACCACATTAGTCTCAACCATAACAAAACGAGGCCAACTATAACCATGGTCGACATTATTCTGCTCCATAGAAGTCTAAGTAATAAAGATTCTCACTGTCTTACAAACATCACTCAGAGATGAAATTACTCCTTACTGGAAATGTAATTCTGAAGTAGCCGAGAAGATGAATGCCTCATTCAACAGATGAAAAGCCCCGTTTTAATGACGGGCATCTAAATCATTCAAAATTCCAGCATATTAAATCAAAACACTAGAACATTCAACTACATTTCATAAACAATTGTCCTAGAAAATTTTGAGGTAAAGATTGGAGTACAAATCTATATGAAAAGGTAATCTACACTTCCTGAAAGTGAACTCGTAGAGGGGAGGGCATACGTTGTTCTTGGAAGTAATAGTTGCCCTGGAGGCGACATCCGAGTCGATCAATCGCTTGGCCGGTTTCACGAATCCAGAATCCGACGGTGTATATAGCCCTTCCCAAGGTTCCCATGTTCTATCAGGCTGATTTTTTACACTGGCAGGACAGTGGACTGACACAGCGGAGTCCGTGGTTGGGATTTGGAGCTGCAGAACGAGGGCGAGCGGTAGAAGGGAAAACACAGCAGCGGTGGAGTAACTGAGGAAGAAATAACGCCAGAATGGTAAAGCTCTGGATATTCCGACGCTATGGAAAGAATATTATTCAAAAATATTTTTATAATGAAAATAAATCTCAAACAAAAGAGAGATGGATTAAAATTTGATTCTAATATATTTTGAAGTAGTCTCTCAGACTTTAAAATTTAAATTTTATAAATCACAAATTAAAATAATGACATAAAAATATAAACAATCTCTAGACACAAATTTGATAAATCAGGTCATTTTTTACGCCTTCACAGATTCTCATGTTTTCCCAAAAGGCGCATGCTTAGTGAGCTTGGACGCGTGGCCTACAAGTCAGTTACCTGCTTTCAGCACATGTTCTGCAAAGTTAACTCACCAACTCTTAAAATCAATTGCATGCTTTGAAAAGCCTGCCCCATACTCGTCAGAGGCTGGTCGCCCTTTTGCCTTAACGTCCTTGATCGGCCTCATCTCAGCTTAGCTTGCCGGCTTTTTTTCTCAGCTGGTCAACCTCTGTTGACCGACGCCTTCTATCAACCGCTCAACTTTCCGTTGACTGGCTTC
>JAOVVI020001253.1:0-25306 GCA_028571085.2 Nepenthes alata | reverse complement strand
CTAATTCTAAGTTGGCAAAACACTTGGAGTTAGAACATCGTTTTGTAATTTTTCATTTATTTTAATGCATTTACTTACCAAAAAATAGTATAGAGATAACGATTAAGCCAAAGAACAAGTATCATGTCCTCGGGATATAAAGTATGGTAGGTAATAAAAATTAAATCGAAAAGGATTATCCTGTCATCAGGATGTAAAGTATGGAGGATAATAATTAAGCTAAAAATGGTCATCCTGTCCTCGGGATGTAAAGTATGGAGGATAATAACGATTAAAAAGAAAGAGCCATCCTTCCTCGGGATATAAAGTATGGAAGATAGTAGTTTTAAATGAAAAGTTAAGTTACATGAACTTTGAACTAAAAACTAAGAAATTATGATTGAATTGTTTCAGATAAAGACCCAGAACTAGGAATAAATGCAGAATTTGTGTTCTTGATCCAAGTTTTTAGAAACGAGAAATTTTCATATGATTATGCATTGTTTTCATGTTTATGCCTCGCCCATATACGTATTTATTTCTTGCATTTGTTATATGTTTATTTATCGTTCTATACATGCATGTTTACATAATTTATATATATCTTTACAATTTTAGGTACATTTGCTGAGTTGCTAGCTCACTCTGTGATTTGTATTTTCCCCTTAAGATAAGTTGAAGCCTTGTAAGAATCGAAATCAAAACTAGCTAGAAGAAGGGAGGCTTGTGAGTTTTGAAGCCGTTGGAAGATTTTGGCGATTTCAAGGATTTTGGATGTATATGGCTAGTATTTTGAAATAAACATTGTATATTACGATAATGTGGAATGGTGCTATATCATGATAAATGTTTTTTTTTTCTGCGGGTTGACATATGGATTTAATTGCTTCCGTATTATTTTGTTATTTAGATTGTTATGGTCCTAGATGGAATCTCTCTTAGATCCAATACGGTAGTAAGGAGTGTTGCATTGGAGCCATAATTAATATGGCATTATTGATCCTATGGACATCTGATGTTAGTGTTGTGGATTAAATTTTGAAGAAACATTTATGTATATGATTTATGTAGGATTATATAGGTTATTTGTATGGGTTGTAGTCCATTTTTAGAGAAAACTCTGCCCGAATTTATTCAAAATTCAATGATTTAAAATTATGGATATTAGTTTTATTTGTTTATTGATGGAATGTATATAGAAGATAAGGACCCATTCTGTCACAACAAGAATACCTTCAATTAAGCAAATCAATAGGAAATTCGGACCTTGGATTTTCTGCATAGTCAGATAAAGTGTGATGTTTTGACTCTAAAAACATAATAAATATGAGGTAATCAATCTGATAATAATTAATATTAGACCTATTGAACGAATGAGTACGTGTGTCGGAAGAAACATTGGGAAGATAAATCAGGCTGTGGACTGTTGAAGCACTGCCAGCAGGGCTGCACTTGCTGCGTGCTCGAGCCTGGGCTCAAGCGTTAGCTGGCAGTAGCACCCCCGCTCGTCGTGTGCCCCTGTGCGCTCGAGCGCGAGCTGGCAGTAGCACTGCCGCTCGCCGTGTGCCCCTGTGCACTCGAGCGTGAGCTGGCAGTAGCATCCCCGCTGGTCGCGCGCCTCTGTGCGCTCAAGTGCCCGATGATTTTAAAGTTTTGGTCTTCTTTAGGTTTTCCATTTTTTTGGGATCCAAAACCTTCTAGAGAGAGGGGACCAATTTTAGAGAGAGAAAGGAGGGGATCGAGCCCGTGGAGTCCGAATCCATCCGAGAGATAGTTATAAAAGTGGTAGTACGCACCGAGGCTAGTGTTCTCAAACTCACTAACTTTCCTCTTTCGATAGTTTTTGGTTATCATCGGGTATTTTCATCTCGATACCCACCCAAACCATAAAAAATACAATACCCGTGACTTGAGACCAAGGATTGTATAATTTATTGTCCGATTTACTCACCGATCCGGCCGGTGAAGTACCGCCAAACCCTAACCCATGGGAATTGGGGGTTTTCCATTTCTGCGCTTTATTTTGTTAAATTGACTAAAAATGTGAATCCCCACGTCCCAAATATGTATATATATCGGCCGTGTGATCGATCTCGCACGTTTTGACGCGTTCGCGGCATCTAGGCCCTCTAAATGAGCGGTGTTACTGTTCACCCGAGATAAAAAGAAGAAATTGCATGTTTTTACCTTCATAAAATGTTGAAATTACTATAAAACATGAATCCCCACACTCCAAAAGTAAGTGTATTGACCGGACATCCGATTCTGCAAGATTCAACCCGTTCGCGGCGTCCGAGCCCTCTAAAAGTGACCTGACACTGTTCACCCAAAATTGGAAGGTAAGTGTGCATGCTTTAGCTCTCTTCAATTCTGATAGAACTTATGACTAATTGTTGTATCAAATTGTAAGCTCTAAAATATGTAATTGTGCACCGGGAACAAGGGGATGTGTCCCGGAGGCTTCTAAGGTAGCGTTTGACCAATGGATATAAGTATAACCAACTCTCTTACGAGTTAAACTTATTGGTTGAAAGACCTAAGCTCCAAATGAAAGAAATGAACTGAACGAGTAAATGGACGGGAATCCACAAGTGTGATGTAATGGATTTGGTCTACCAGATTGAGACATGTGATGGGAATATGATTTCCCGGTTTGAGAATGTATATGGAAAATGGTGGATTCCCCTTCAAAGGATTAAGACTAATCTTAAAACTATGACCATGAATCATAGGGGTAGTACCCTCTATCTTACCGTGTACATCACGGTGGGAACCCAAGGAATACTCCGGCCGCTCTTGGGGCGGGTGATGTTTAGGGTACTCTTTAGGATGCTACTATGAAAGAACGAGGATTGCCCTTGTCCCCATGGGATATGGGAAGATTGAATGGCCGAGTGCTGCAGGCCTAAAATGTAGCCGATGGTTGAGTGCTGTAGACCTAAAATATAGCCGATGGTCGAGTGCTATAATCTCAAAATATAGTCAATGGTTGAGTGCTGCAGACCTAATATGTAACCAGCCTTAGGATATGTTGTAGACACATTCCTTTCCTCGTTCTCTCACATCGTTGGTTAGTACGACCTACTACCCCAGGTCCGCAAGAATTAATGAAAGTAATGAAAATGAATAGATGTAACCAAAACAAACATGCGAACCAGATGATCCCAGATGTCCCCTCTCCTCGCATGCTTCCTTTTAGTCAAGTTATATGTTTCCCCTCCCCAGTTACCATTTTCCCTATTATTTGCTGTAGTTAGTGATGCATGATTACATTTGTTAAGATGTACACTCACTCTTGCTATTTCTCTTTCCATATGAGAACATTAAGCTGGCGCCCGATTATTTAGAGCAAGGAGAGAGACTTGCTTGAGAAGACTAGCTGGATGTCGAAGGCTTGAAGTTTTGGATACGTTGTTGTAATAGAATGTAAATAGTCTTGTTGGATTAATGTGATTTGTTATTACTTTATGGTTATTGTTATGCTTCCGTAAGTTTCTGGATTTAGCTACGCTTCCACATTTATGTTAATGTTTTGGATTTTGTTTAGTCCTAGACGACATCTCTTTAGACCCAACACGGTAGATAGGAGTGCTTCGTTGGAGCCACGGATGGTATGGCGATTCTGATCCTTTGTAATGTGTTGTTGGCCAAAATATTAATTATTGGTTAGTTGTGTGCTTGTACAAACTATTTTAAGTAGGTTGTATTTTTAGTTTTTTGTTCAGTTATAGAGAAAACTCTGTCAAAATTTCTATAGAATCCATATTGATAAATTATGGGTATAAGGTTATGTTACCATTGACGGAGGTTATTTAAAAAGAATAACCCGGTCCGTCACAAATAGTGTTCGCCTGACAATTCCCATTCAGCAAGCATGTCCACGCGACCACTAGTTTGACACGCCCTGACCACCTAGAAATGTGTAGCTTGCCAAAAAAGCAATGGGTGGACTTTCCAGGATGCTAGGGAATCGTGGTGCCATCAACACTCTATCAATAGCTAACTAGTGTACACTTTACAAACACCTTCCTCCTTGTAGGGAGAGGGGGCTCCTTTCAAAAAAGAGGAAAAAGTGGAGGGAGAAGGCTCTCTTGGCCTCAACTCTAGGCTAGCACTTATCGTGGCCCAATCCTCTATTTCAAAACCGCTTTTCAATCTAGCATACTCTTCGGAACCCAATTCTTAACCTCAAAGCTACTCCTCAAACGAGTGCACTCATGAAAACACAGTCCTCTGTCTTAAAGCCGCTCCCCGACCAAGCACACTCATAAGAGCTCAATCATCTGCCACAAAGTTACTCCCTAACTGAATGCACTCATCAGAACTCAATCCTCTACTTCAAAGCCGCTCCCCAATTGAGCGCACTTACCTGAGTTTAGTCCTCTGTCTCAAAATTGCTCCCCAACCGAGTGCACTCATGGGAGTTCAATCCTTCATTCCAAATCCGCTCCTCAGTCAAATGTACTCATCAGAGCGCAATCCTCTATCTCAAAGCCGCTACCCAACCGAGCGCACTCACCGGAGTTTAGTCATCCATCGCAAAGCCACTCTTTAACCGAGTGCACTCACCAAAATTTAGTCATCCATCTCAAAGTCGCTCCCTAACCTTGCGCACTCACCGGAAGCCAATCCTCCATTCAACACTCAATCTCCTGCTACATGCCTCCACATATTATTTTTTCCTCCTATCTTTCTATCTGCTTGGGAAAATATTTTGACTTGAATGTTGGAGGATATATTGGATAACGAGTCCTACTATCCTCTAGCTTCTTATTTATCAGTTGTGATGCGTAAGATTTAGATTCGAAATAACGAGAATTGGACTCGCTTCTACTCAACCCCCAGAGAAGATCAAGTGGCACGCTAATTCATTCAGTTATCTGAATCTAGGGACACATCATTGGCGCCATCTATGGAAAGCGATTGAAAAGTCTAACCACTGCACCTATAAGAACAAACATGGTCAGCACCAGTGCAAAAGCCAGCACACCTACCATGGATGATGCCACCCGTGGTGACGACCTCCCCGTGGATAGTCAAGATGATGAAAGATTTGCCCTAAGACATTCACACCCATCTAAAGATGCTACGTTGGGGACTTCCCCTTTGACTCATTGACCATAGAATTTGGAAGGAGCAGTCAAGGACGAGACATCCCCCTTAGAAGATCCGTTGGTCTAACGACCTCATGGCTCGAGTGGCCAAGACAGACAGGGTTTGGCTGCGATCAGAGGGCCAGTTGAACCGCGAGACCAGAGGAGATCCCCTAACTAGGAGAAAGCCTCATGCAGCTCGATTAGCTCTTCGCCGACCTATGACCCAGCGCCCGAAGTTTCGATCCGATATTCCCCTTGGATCACTTTCGAGCCCAGCCATTCTCTTAGGACCTCGATGATACTCGATGCGAGGTAGACAGCGGGCTGGAACACCCTCAGGGGTGGTAGAGTCCACAACCCCTTGCATGTGACATGTTACATCGAAAGAGGCAGCCTGTGCATCAAGCAGTGGTTCCCTTGATACCGGCCGGCCATAAGGCTACCGACTAACTAAAGTGGAGTCTGCATGACCCACTGAGAAGCACGAGGATTGTTGAGTTCACACTTTTCACCAACCACCATGACCGACCGTATGCTAGGGGCTTGGCATCTCAAACTTGACACTCATCCCTTCAAGGTCGAAGGAAGTCCATGAACTCTGCCATCGGCAGAGCCAAAGACGAATGGAGGTTACTCAAAGTGCTGAGAGAGAAACTAGGACTCTCGAGGCCATGACTGCCAGCAATGGAGTTTAGTCCCTCAGCAAGTACTATGCCGAGCATGGCAACAAGAGAACAAAGACATACTGGTTTAGCATAGTGGACCCAATCCTTCAAAATGAAGAGGCCACAAGTAGAGATCACTGACCAGTCCCCAGACTAACGGGGACTGTCCCTCACCTTGACACCCCTCTTGAGCGGGGCGTGCATGCCGCACTCCCAGAGCAAAAGACGAGCCCCTCAGGCCTAGAGCATCCTCCACCCAAGAGGCACTGCAAGAGATTTCCCGCCAAGTGCAAGTAAGTTAAATGCATCCATGCTAAATGCTTGAATGACATTAATCGCTTGCTCCATTTATTATGCCGGTCATGCGACTGCGTGCATTAACTTTAAGACCTAAACTACATTTAAGTCAAGTGAACCTTCCTTAATATGCTACCCAATCGATAGTAACCTGGTCAAAAAACCTCAGTTCCGTCGACCAAGTGGCCCAGAAAAGGTCAAAGCCAAACCTCAATCCAAATTTTTGAGCTGCCTAGACGAGGTCAAACCTAATGGCCCAGGGTGCTTGCAGAGTAAGAGTCGGACCTCCCCAATATGCAGCCACAAAACCTTAGGAAGTTTTTTATAGCATGCGTGTGATAACTTCGTTCAACTGGAGTGAGTACCATCAGTTAACAATGGTCGACAAATTAGGACCAAATGCACAAAACTATGATGTCCTCTGACAGGACCAAGCACCAAGGGGTACGTGCGGGCGACGGCCTAGACTCCACCAGAGCTTAACAACTATGGCCACGAAACCCAACTGGCCCTAGTGAGGCTCACAAAAACCCAAGCTGTGACGTCCTTCCACAAGAAAGGGCATAAATGAATGAATATGTCTAGCTAAACTCGGTAACAATTGCACCAATGCCTAGTCTGCAAAAAATTCATCTGCATCACAACCTTCTTACAGGAGTGAGCGCAACCAGGCAAATGCATTTGGTCAAGCTCGGCAACAATAGCAAAAATGCTTAGTCGGCGAAACAGAGTCAACACTAGACAAAGGCGAATCAGCGCACAATTAAAGATATCAGTGATAAATATTGAAACAATTTTGTTGGTTTATTAAAGTTCCAAAAAGTACAACTAAGGCAGTCGAGCACCTACAAAAGTTCAAAAAGCTACCAACAGTCATGCCTCGTCCGAATGACTATCTTAGGATCAGGTGTCCCTTGATGAACGTGGTATAGGCCCCTCACTTGTCTCAGGGAAGTCCACCAGGTCGGTGTGACACTGAGCTCTCGCATTCCTCTAGTTGATGAAGCCTATAGGGAAGCCTGGTACCGCTAAGGACACGATCCACCAACTGAAGTAAATACCTTCATGGAACCTCTCATCCATTGCATGGGTAACTTTGTTGGGACGGAGCAGAGACCTTAGATCCCCTTTAAGCATGGTATAATCCCTCCAGGGTCAAAGAGTCAATGTTGTGTCTCCCAGAGCCTATCCTCAAGCGAGGCGATCCAATTCAAAGCCTTGGCATTAGCCTTCAAAACTCCTGGTATCTTACCTCTCACTTGGACTGCACCTAGTCAAGATAGATGGTCTGCTCATCATTCCACCAAGCCTTGACAACGACAGCGTTCATCTGGCACTCCGCATCTTCCGGCACGGCAAGATCTACGCCAGTTTTGGATAGCCACTATATTTCAATGTCTCTCTAATACAGCACTCTCTCCACCACTCAGAGTGCTTCCTAGACCTGCTAGACATCGAACAATAATTAGTCAAGAACAACAATGAGAAAGCACAATGATATCAAATTAAAGAAGCCCACAATGCAGTACATCATAATGAGAAGGCCCTCCGCGATGTGACGGGCTGGGAGATCCCTCAGCTCCAATTCTTGCAGTGATCGACAAATAGCGCAGGGTCACACATCCTAGGGAAGAGAAGCCGATAAAAGAGACAAATCTACCTACGACATCAAGGGTTCACACATAAACTCTTTAGGATGGGATACCCCCTCAGTAGCCACCTCGGCCTTTGGGCCATCCCCAACCATCTCTTCATCCGCCAAAGCCGTTGTAGTGCCTTCTTTAACAAGGATGGTGGGCAAAGCTGTGATGTCCCACAACGAATGGGGAGGAAAATAAAGTGTGCCTTATAAGGGCGTGGATACCTCTCTCTTGTGGACATATTTTGGGGGTCGTGGGCCTGTCAGGAACAAAATCGTACGGGCTTAGCCCAAAGCGGATAATATCCACATGTGAATGCTTGAGAACGTTACAGATGGTATCAGAGATGAGGCTCGGTTCAGTGTGCCGGCACGGACGCTGGGCTCTCAAGGGGGTGGACTGTGATGTCCCACATGGGATGGGAAGAAAAACGAAGTGTGCCTTATAAGAATGTGGGCACTTCTTGCTTATGGACGTGTTTTGGGCACCGTGGGTCTACCAGGAACAAAACCATGCAGGCTTGGCCCATAACGGACAATATCCACATGTGGGTTCCCGAGGATGTTATAAAAGCAGGCACAGACACTTTTGGAGAAGAAGCCACCAAAGTCAGGGATCTCCCTCTTGGCGTAACCATGGGTCAACCGGCTTGCCCGATCCACCGACTGAAGGATCCCCTACTCCGTTAATAGAGCCAATCGAGGACTCCTCGCCCTCAGATTCATCAAACAAGTCATTGAGGCCCAAGTCATTTGAAGAAGACTAGTCCAAGCCTGGCCCCCTAGATAGCCCACCAATTGTCAAAGGTTTTCCCTCGCTCAGGCCACGTAAATACGCCAACATTCGTCAAACAGGGTAGGCGACAAAGGAGCCACCTTATTAGAAATCTACTCGGGAGAGTCCCGAGAAAATAGTTCCCCAGACTTTCTCTTGGGACGGGGACCCCACGAGGCAGAGGTGTCACCTTCCTTCAACGAAGCCTCCTCTGACACTCCCTCTAGAGCATATTCGGAGATCCAATCTTCATTATGGCATAGGGTGCCTGCGTGCTCCTCGACCAGTGCGTATAGAGGTTGCGCCATTTGCTCCTCATGCAATATGATGTCACTAGCATTGGTGCCATTGACCATGCCCCCCAATTATTGAGGATCCTCTAATCGGCATCGACCACCAAGACGAAGAAGCGCGTCTTCCATCTCTCTATCGAGCCTGGGCTTTCCCCACCTATCTCAAACTTTGTACGGAGGGTGAAGGAAACCCAATCATCCTCTTGGCTGATCCGAAGGAGCACATTCGAAGCCCAGGCATGTAGATTAAGCCCCTTGGCACGGAAAAAGGGGCACAATATCACCAGATACCAAATGGCATCTAGATGGAGACGGGCCGCAGGGATCTATAGGGACCCTAGAATCTAGCACAACTCCCTCACAAGTGGGATATAGAGACCAACCCGCAGATACTCCTCGTAAATAATTGTAAACCCTGGAGGAGGAGAGCAAGCCACGTCTCCTACACTAGGCTCAGCGTATTGGATGAAGCTCTAAATGTTATGCCTGTTGCACAAAAACTCTATATCCCTATCGAATATGTTGACCAAATATCAGTGATGACTTGGGAAGTTATTCAAAAACCACGCGAGCTAGGAAGGGAAGTGGTAACCTAGGGCAGAGATATTCTGGTAGCGAACAGACATAAGAGAGGAAGAAAGCTGATGCTTAAATAACCAACGCCTCTACCCACAACAGCATCATTTGAGAGATATCAAAGAGTTGCATCTCCATATTGGTCATGATACGTTCCCTCACCACAAAGTACTTCGGCATGTCTTTTTGCTAGCTCTGTTATGATGACTAGCACAATGCCTCTGCACATAGCCCGCTGACGGCTATTGGCCCAAATGCTCAGGTCAGCAGAGGAGCAATACAATGCAAGTAATCATGACCTGACGTCCTACTTTTCAGAATTGTGAACTAGTAGCGTACAACCCTAGCAGCCTCTAAGCTGTTCCGACCAGCTTATGCCCTAACCTAGCGTTTGGGAAAAATTATTGTGAGTCTGCATCACCAGAAGACCAAGTCGCTTGCAACTCAAATTGTTAGTTTGTCAAACGTCAAGCAGTAAAAAGTATTGTTCAAGTGCTTCAACCAGTCACATCATACAAAAATTTTGGAGCCATGCGGCATAAGAATAAACAATGCTTGATAGTTCCATTCATTAATTCCTCTTACAAAATGCAAGCTTTTGATAGTAGAAGTATAACACCATAAGGGATTAAAATACATAAAGCAACGACTTGATGACATTTGGCCAAATGGCTTCGGGTAATACAGCTATGATAGGGAAGCACAATATAGCCACTGTCCTCCCAAAGACTGGCCTCCCTACTATTCGCTCCGTAGTAAGAATAAATAAAGCAGGGACAATATGAAGAGCCCTCCCTTGCGAGAGCAGAGCATAATGCTACTGCACTCGCCCGGGAGGCAATTCCATAAGACCCAAGCACTAAAATGAAGGCTAGAGCACGACGTCGAAGTGAGGTCGGAGAGTCTTCCTTCCCCGGCAATCTCTGGAAACAGTCCTACCAAGGGAAATCGAGGGCAAAGCCGCTCACCCAGACGAAGAGAGACGTTATCCTCCCCATCGGACGGGTTGAGATGCTTGCCCTTCAAAGTTGCTCCAGAGAGGATGCCTGAACACCGGTGGGGAGGAGATGGTGACGGCCACCAAGGCTCATACCCATCCGATACCACACGAGGACGGAGTAAAACTAAGGTGGACTTCAGGCATATCCACTTCTTCAACCTCAAACATCAGGAAAGAGTCTCTATCAGTCTCGACTCGTAGTTGTGTAGGCTTCATGCTAGCTCCGAACTCTCACACCACTTGACTGGTGAAGACAATTTGTGAAGTGAGGCATTGAGAGCCCCTCCATTTATAGTTGGAGGAGGAGACCACTCCTTATTAAATCAAGCAGATCATGTGGACCGCCTAGAGAACACCATTGGTGAAAGATCACCAATGTCAAAGCATTAAATTGGTGCCGAATCCCACCAGAGCTGTAAAGTGCATGGACAAGGAGCATGGCCCGGGAAGGAAATCATGCGTGAAGACCTGCACAGTGATGTCCCATCAGAAAGATGTTGGGGGTTAAACTTTTAGGCCCCCAGCATGGGGGGTTTGTGATAGATCTGGTAATCCATTGGTCGGCCCAGAGCAAACTTGCAAAGTAAACCAACTCGAAAGCAGTAACAGTCTAGCAAAATGCCAACACGTCCCAGAATATAGTTGTCGAAATCTTCTAGGCAAAATATTCTACATAGAAGCCGCCTTTCAGATTGGCCTACTACTACGGCCTAATAGTGCCCACCTAGCGATTCCCATTTAACAAACAATCCCACACGATTGCCAATTTAACACGTCCTAACCACCTGAAAAAGTGCGGTTTTCCATAAAAGTAAGGAGTGACTTCCCAATGACTTCAGGGAATCATGGTGCTATTAACATCCAATCAATAGCTAGCTTATACGCACTTTACAAATACCTTCCTTCTCAAAGGGAGAGGGGGCTCTTTTCAAAAGAGAGGGAAAAGCAAAGGGAGAAGGCTCTCTTAGACTCAACTCGAAGATAGCAATCATCGAAACTCAATCATCTGTCATAAAACTACTCCCTAGTCAAGCACACCCACTAGACCTCAATCCTCGGTCCGAAAGTTGCTTTCCAATTGAGTGCACTCACCGAATTTTAGTCATTCATTTCAAACCCGCTCCCTAATTGAATACACTTATCGGAACCCAATCCTCCACCTCAAAGCCGCTTCACAGTCGAACACACGCACCGGAACTTAGTCCTCTGCTAACACTCAATCCTTTGCTACATGGAGCGCATTATTATTTACTTTTATCTTTCTATAAGTTTGAAAAAGATTTCTGACTTGAATATCGGAGAGTATATCAAAAAATAAGTCATGTCATCCTCTAATCTCTTATTTGTTAGTTACGTTGTGCAGGATCTAGGTTTAAAATAATGAGGACTGGATCGGCTTCAACTCAACTCAGATGAAAGATCGAGTTGCACCCTACCTCATTCAATAATCTGTATCCAGGGACATATCAAGAGTATATACATGTAAAATATAAATACTTTAGGTACAAAATTATAGTATACATGAATATTTGAGATAATAATTTTCCACAAATATGAGAAAAGACAGTAACAAGAGAAAGATGAGCTTGGATGCACCTACGTTTTACTTAAAATTATAAAAATCTCCCTCAAATTTACTGAAACCTCTTACTCTAACTTTCTCTCTCTCCTCTCTCTTCCTCTCTTCTCTTTCTATCTCCTTTCCAAAATCTAGTGAAAATGATGAAAAATCAGTTAGATGGGCATTACGTAGAAAATTGGCACACGTACATCAGTCAGGTATTGAAACAGAAATCTTACAGTGTACGAGTGTCTGTCAGGTACACATTAGGTGTGAGTATTTTACTAAAAACACGTTCGTGTGTCTCTCGAACACTCGTCAAGTATGAGCGATTTGCCTAAAATATGCACGAACGTTCTATAGGAGTTCTTAAGGCACAACCTTTCTATCGAAAACACACATGTGTATACGTCAAATTCTCGTTAGGCGCCACTCATTCAAATGTTACCTAGTCAAAAAATTGACTTTTGGCCAAAACTCCATTTAATTAACAATTTTCTTACATTAACTTAATTATTCATGATTAAAATTTATAATTCGATATTCTAAATCACATCTCTTACTATCCGAGTTTACCTCATTAAAATATATTTTTCCGGTATTGATCTCAATACATGTAGGTTAAATATTTTAAAAATATGTTAAAACATGATGTATGAGGTTTCAAACATTTGATGTTCACATTGCGCAATTTGTGTTTGAAGATCAAATAAAATTTGGTAGGCTGCAGATGGATCATTATGCAAACTTAACACATAAATGAGCTCTTATAAAGAAAGCACATATATGCTCATTACTTTCAATAGCTCCATTTGTTTTAGTTTAAAAATTGTTGGAGAGTAGATATTATAGGCCTAAATCATTAATGGACAATCAATCATTGTTAAGTTTAAAACTTTTTACATTGATTCATACTCCATAGCAAACATTTTATATCTTTTCTTTTCAAGAACTCTATTAAAATGATGAAAAAATCTCTTAGATTAAATTACATATTAAATGATTCTTTAAATCACCGTTAAAACTTTTACTTAATTATGTGATTCTAATTTCCAACATGAAGATATTTTTAATAAAACATGCCGTCCACTTATGTCTTAATATATTCTGTCTACTAATAACTACGCGTAAGTGCCTTCCTATAAGATGATATAATTGACCATATACTCTCAAATTATATTCCATCCTCATATCTATACATATATTTACTAAACTTATAAAGTAACCCATGGTAACCCCTGAGATGTTTACTAACATTTTGTATAATATACCAAGTGTAAAGGCCATGTCATGTTGAAGGCTCACTAATGCAAGTGCCTTTACCATCGTGACACCCTAATACATAAAAATAATTTAAGAGGCCAGTTAGCCATGATATTTTAGAAGGGTCTCAAATAACCAGATGAATGAGTCGGCTATTTTATCATACAATAATACCACTCCAAATACAACCGTTATTTTTGTGATAGTTGAAACCTGTAAAAGCATGCAAGGCCAAGAACCTTTGCTTGCCCCAAATGTTATATCAAATATCACAACATTATCAAATTCTTGGTAATCAACAATAATTTTTGAATTTGCTTATAATAAATTAGTTATATTGCCTTCGTTATGTAACTACATGTAGCTAAAAAAATAAGGTGTTCCATAAATTTTTTAAAAAGTAAGAAAGTATAGTTCCCCTCACCATGCTCCATATTCAGCTATCTCCTGGCATGGATATATGTTTTTTGATCCTTTGCTACGTAACCAAAATTACTCTAACCACCAACATCAACAACAATTAGCTCATGAGTCTTTCAAGTCTCTAATCCACGTCATAGGCCATTTCAATCATGTGACCACCTGTTTCTAAATCCTCCATCTGTGACCTAGGCATGTGCCTCGTTTCTAGATATTTAAATTTATGGTTGTGAGATTTAGCAAAAGTTTTAATAAATATTTTTTAGTCTCCATAATAAGAATGGAATCCGTCGTAGCAGAATAACCACAACTTATTTTTTGTCATTGTTTTGCTTTTTTAGCTCAATGGCAGTCCAATAGACATGTCTCCTCTCGAATAATAGAGTATCCTAAAAATAATCAATTTATCAATATTAGATTTTCTAAGTAAATGCTTTTAAACTAAAAGTAGCATCATGAAATTAGTTAAGCAATAGATATGCAATGATCATTTCGTTTATTAGCATTTATATGAAACATTTGCTTTTCTGGTAATTAACATTTATGTGAAACATATTATATGAAACTAATAAAAAAAAGAATAAAAATGATTTCTCTTAATTTGTCCAATATCCTAATTTGAAAAAGTGCCACTTTTTTAAATGAAAAATGTATCTTTTATAGCGAAATTTGTCCAACAAAACTACAAAGTTATCTTTTACAAAGATAAATTTTATCATTTGAAAAATAAAAAATTTAGCAACAATTGAAAAACACAGTAGTCGAAACACGAAACCACTAAAACTCCAAAACAACCAATATATTGTTCTTTGGATGAGAAATGAGAGTAAAAGGATATACCAAAATTTTTTTTTAACAAAAAGTAGAAAATCAAATGAAGTTCAAAAGATATCATAAATTGGACGAGAAACATAAATAGTGATTAATATCTTGGTGGCTCCACAAAAATCGACTTTGTTATCAGCCTCTACAAATAACATATAATGAGTAAATAATAACAATTACAAATAATGAAGAATACATGATTTTACGAATATTGTTTTGAATGAGAGAAAAAAATCACCGGATGATACGTCTAAAATATCTCCACTATGTTAAAATTTAGTTACACAAATGCCAATAAAATATAAAGATTTAATACCTTGAATCAAATAAACCAAATAACAACGAGTACAAGACAAAAAAGTAGAAATGTGATTGGTAAAATATTCTTCTCAACTTCAAGAATAGTATACACAAAGTCGATGAAGATTACAATACGATTCGAAACTCGACCGAATACTCGAATCTTTCTCGCATCCATTTTCTCTATCTTTCTCTTCTCTTTTTCTCAAAGATAGCGATTTAGGTCTCAAGAATGTAATTAGTTTGCCCTATTATGTGTAAGTGCGTTTTTATACTGTGAATCAACACTTAAGTACCTGTCAAGCACGTCTCGAGCGCAGAAGCTACTATGTTCAGCACTTCAGGGATGCCTCGAGCGTGCCCGTTCTAGAATCCACCCTTTAGGCGACCCTCAGGTACACTTCAAACGTGCCCCTATTGGATTTGGCCATTTGGGTTCCCTTTGCACGTAGCTCGAGTGCAAACTTTTTGGTTTCACCACAACAATTGCTAGTCGAGCGTGCGAATATTGCAATCCTTCGTATAAGTATAGGACCCATGTGTCCTCATACAAACCATCAAACGACACATAAAATCGATATGGGACCACACAAGAGTGACCCATAACCTGACAAACTTTTCCTCATGACTGTGTGGGGGCAATCATCATCATCTCGACAATGATTCAACAAGTTTTAAGCTTTCCTATCTGCAACACTTTGGTTATCATATCTGATCAATTCTCCTTGGTGCTGACATTGTCAAGTTTTAACGACTCCAAGTCAACAACATTCTGCATCCAATGATATCTCACATTAATGAATTTCAATTTGGAATAAAATGATGAATTTTTATAAAGGTAAATTACGCTTTAACCGTCATAAAGAAATATATATCGCTCTTACTTGAAGTTGAGTTTTTTAATGAACTTCTTTCATGGCATCTCGTTACTTCCCTTCATCATAGCAATAAGTTCCATTTTGGTGGTAGAGAGAGTAACACACTTCTATAATTTTGATTGTCAAGAAACAATTCCTCCTACAATCATGACTAAATATCCTGATGTGGACTTCCGAGAGTCAACACTGCCTACCATATCTACATCACTTGCCTGATTCTCTAAGTCCTTAATTCAATCTGGCCTAGGGCATCTTTTTTTCCTCCTCGTCTCTTCCAAATTCTTCCAGCTTCCTTTCTCACTAACTAGCTCAGTTTATATAGAGAATGAATTAGGTGGGAGTAAGTGATGTAAGTTACTTACTTAATACTTTTTCTTCTAGAAGGTCCGCGGAGTAGGTAGGGCAGTTCACTTGCTCTGATTAGATTGAAGTAATTGAATATACTCTGGCAATTTAACAAGGTTGGTTTTCATTAAATCGACTCCGGTCATCCTTAACTCATCAACTTCGGCCTTCTTCATTTATCATCAACTTCAGCCTCTATCATCAACATCAACTTCGGCCACAAGATCATCAACTTCGGCCTTCCTTACTTATCATCAATATCAACTTCGGCCTTCTTCACCTCACAATTCCACTCCAGCCTCCATCAATTCTTCAAAATTATTCCGGCCTCCCCTAAACTTCCAAATCACTCCGGCCTTCAAGAGGCCACAACGCCACTCTGACCATCAAGGGATCACAAGGCCACTCCGGCCTCAAGAGACATAATCAACTTTGGCCTTCATAAGGCACAATCAACTTCAGCCTTCTGAAGGCCATTAGGCTACTTCGACCTCTTCCACACACACAAGGCATCAACTTTGGCCTTTAAGGGCACAATCTACTTCGGCCTCCATAAGGGCACAATCAACTTCGGCCTTCGTAAGGCCATAAGGCCACTTCGGCCTCCAGGGTGCAATCAACTATAGCTTTCATAAGGGAACCATCAACTTCGGCCTCAAGGGTGCACAAGGCCAGTCCGGCCTCCATGGTGTTACAAGGATACTCCGGCCTCAAGGGTGCATAAGGCCAATCCGGCTTCCATGGTGTTGCAAGGTCACTTCGGCCTCAAGGGTGCATAAGGCCACTTCATCCTCCATTTTGCTTCAAGTTACTCTGGCCTTCAAGAAATCATAATGTTACTTCGTCCTTCATGAGCCCATAAACAACTCCGGCCTTCATGAGGCCATAAACAACTTCGGCTCTTATAAGTTCCTTACACTATTTTTGGCATTACCAATTCATTACTATGTACTTTCTAATTCTTATATTTTTGGGATCGGGATCTCACAATTCTCTCCTACTTAAAAGAAATTTCATCCTCGAAATTTAAATGAAGTTACAAACCTTATGTAAACAAGTGGGAGTACTTGCTTCGAATTTCTTCTTCTCGTTCCCAAGTTGATTCTTTAGATGAGTGGTTCATCCAGAACACCTTCACCAAGGGGATTGTTTTTGTACTCAGCCTTTGCTCTTTTCGATCCAAAATCTGCATTGGCTCCTCAATGTAAGATAAGTATTTGTTAATTGCCAAGGGTTCAAACTTGATCACATGTGCAGAAACATGGATATATTTTCGGAGTATTGATACATGAAATACAATGTGTACTTCTACCAAGTTTGGTGGCAGCACTAGCCTGTAGGCTACTTCTCCGATCCTCTCTAAAATCTCAAAGGGGTCAATGAATCGTGCCTTCTGTTTTCCTTTTACTCCAAACCTGAAAGTTTTCTTAGATGGTGACACTTTTAGAAATACAAAGTTACCCACATCAAACTTCAATTCTAATCTCCTTCGGTCTGTATAACTTTTCTGTCTGCTCCGAGCAACCTTTAAGTTTTCATATGTCAGTTTTATTTTCTCTATTGTTTCTTTAATGATTTCGGGACCTAAAATTCTTTTATTTCTGATTTCCTCCCAATGGATGGGAGACCTACACTTTTTTCCATATAATACCTCAAAAGAAGCCATGTCTATGCTTACTTGATAGTTATTATTATACGCAAACTCTGCTAAGGACAAGTAATTATCCCAAGTCCCTTTTATTTCTAAGACCAAAACTCTTAACATATTCTCTAGGATTTGGATTGTTCGCTCTGATTGAACGTCGGTTTGGGCGTAATAGGTAGTACTGAACTTCAGCTCCGTCCCTAATTTTTTTATGCAAGCTTTCCCAGAATCTTAAAACAAAACGAGGACTCCTATCGGATACAATGGAAGCAGGCATACCATAAAGTCTGACAATTTCTTTCACATACAGCCAAGATAGCTTATCACGAGAATAAGTTGTCCTAATTGTCAAGAAATGGGCTGATTTAGTCAATCGGTCAATGATAACCCAAACGACATCATGGTTTTTAGGAGTCCTTGGTAAACCAGATACAAAATCCATAATAACATCCTCCCATTTCCAACTTGGAATCAGCAGCGGTTGTAACAACCCATATGGCTTTCTTCTTTTAGCTTTTACTTGTTGGCACATGAGGCATCTCTCCACGTAAGCTGTTACGTCCCTTTTCATATTCCTCCACCAAATTATTTTCTTTAAAACCTGATACATTTTATTTACCTCAGGATGGATGGTGTACCGAGGTCGGTGAGCTTCCTTTAAAATTTTCTCCTTCAACTTCTTGTCATCCGGCACACATAGTCATTCTCTAAATCTCAACACTCCATCCGATCGGATATTAAAATCAACTCTAGAGTCTTTATTCAAATCATCCATAATATCCATAAGAAAAGAGTCATTTACTTGCTTTTCTTTAACCTCATTCATCAACTCTGGCCAAACCTGAAGGTATGAGAAAATCATCCGGTCACCCCGAACATGCCACCGAATTTTACATTGCTTCAAGTACTCCAACATCTCCATTTGTTTAATTTGTAACTTTGCTAGATAGCCTGATCGACGGCTTAGAGTATCGGCAACCACATTAACTTTTTCAGGCTTATATTGTATCTCATAGTTATAATCCATTAGGAAGTCTACCCATCTTCTCTACCTCATATTAAGCTCTTTCTGTAAGAACAGATATTTTAAACCCTTACGATCAGAATAAACAAGAAAATTTTTGCTGTAGAGGTAGTGTCTCAAAATTTTCTGAACAAACACAACTGCAGCAAGTTCCAGGTCATGAGTCTGGTAGTTCTTGTCGTGCGTCTTCAACTGTCTAGAACCATATGCCACCATCTTTTCATTTTGCATTAACGCACATCCTAGTCCGGCCTTAAAAGTATCACAATATATCTCAAAACCATCGAAGTCATCTGGAATAGTCAGCACTAGAGCTGTTGTTAAGCTGTCCTTCAGCTTTAGAAAACTTCGGTCACATCCTTCTGTCCAGTCAAACTTGGCCTCCTTCTTTGTTAACTGGGTCAGGGGCAAGACGATTTGAAAAACATTCTCCACAAAACGCCTATAGTAACCAGCCATGCCAAGAAAACTCCGCACTTCAGTAACAGACGTAAGCCGACTCCAATTTGTAACGGCCTCAACTTTCTTTGGATCTACAGCAATATCTCCATTGGAAATTACATGTCCCAAAAATACCACTTCCTCCAGTCAGAATTCACACTTTCTCAGTTTGGCATTCAGCTTTTCTTCCCGAAGACCTTGGAGTACAATCATCAAATGGGTTTCGTGCTCCTCCTCGCTCTTAGAGTATATCAAAATGTCATCTATAAATACCACCACGAACTTATCCAAATAGGGCTTAAACACCCTATTCATCAAATTCATAAATGCTACCAGAGCATTTGTAAAACTAAAAGGCATCACGAGAAATTCATAGTAGTCGTACCTTGTTCTAAAAGCAGTTTTGGTCACATCCTCTAGTTTAATCCTCAACTGATGATATCCGGGCCTCAAATTAATTTTTAAAAATACCCTTGACCCTTGTAATTGATCAAACAGGTCATCAATATGCGGCAAGGGATATTTGTTCTTAATTGTGATTTTATTTAGTTTACGGTAGTCTACACATATCCGTAGAGATCCATCCTTCTTTCTTACAAACAACACTGGCGCTCCCCAAGGAGATACGCTTGGTCTAATGAATCCTTTATCTAACAATTCCTGTAATTGTAATTTTAGTTTCTTCAATTCAGCTTGTTCCATACGATAGGGTGCCTTGAAAATTGGAACAGCATCAGGAATAACCTTAATCTCAAATTCTATTTCCCTGTGAGGAGGTAGTCGAAGCAACTCTTTCAAAAATACATCTTCAAAATCACACACCACCAAAATGTCTTTAGCCAATACACTATGACTCCCGATAGTGTTGGTATAAACCAGGTAAGCTTGGCATCCATTTTTCATCAAATATTTAGCATGCAAAACAGAAATTAACATAGATATCTCCTTTCTCCTAATGCCTTGAAATGAGAAGGGTTTAATTCCCGGGACATTGAAACACACCCTCTTTTGAAAGCAATCGATACTGGCATAATACCTTGCCAGCCAGTCCATTCCTAAGATGACATCAAAATCGCTCATTTCTAGTAATATCAAATCTACCAACAGATATTTTCCATCCACCTCAACCGCACATTCTGGGTACACAATATCAGTCACTACCGAGGACCCAGTAGGGGTCGATAGAGCTAAAGAAAAGTCCAAGATTCTTGGGACAGATACAATGTAACGTGCAAATTGCAGAGAAGTAAAAGAGTGAGTAGATCAAGAATCAAATAATACAAAGGTTGGAATTCCATAGATAAGGAGTGTACCTTCAACCACGTTTGGAGACGTTTCAGAGTCATGTACCGTCACTGCAAAAGCCTTAGATGCAACTGATAGCTTCTTTGCTTCAACTCTCCTGGGTAATAACAATCTTTCATCTTATGACCCTGTTGGCCAAAGTTAAAGCATGCCCCGGTCACCTTAAAATAGGGTCTCCCAGTATGGTTTTTCCCACAGTGGACACAATCAGGGGCCAATGTTTGAGAGTTCGTCACTGATTGGGTTTCAACTATACTCTTCCCCTTAATTGATGTCTTTGCCTTCTTTAACGTCCCTGAGGACCCTACATTTGATCCGAAACTAAAACTGGTTCGACTAGTGGCCTTCTTTACGAAAAACTTTTGTGTTTCCAACTCTTTCTCAAATATTAATGCCCGATCTAAAACGTTCACATAAGTCTAAAGCTTTTGGGTCACTAATTGCTTTTTAATATCAACCCTTAGTCATTGCTGAAATTTCTTCACCTTCTTTAATTCATCATCTACAAAGTAAGGCGCAAAATAGGACAACTCTGTAAATTTTGTATCATATTCAGCCACCGTACGGGTCCCTTATCTAAGCCACATAAACTCCCTCTCCTTCTGATCTCGAAGACTGAAGGGGAAGTATTTTTCCATAAATGCCTCATCCAATATTTCCTAAGTGATTTCTTCATCGGGCACCGCAAACGCCCTCTTCTGCATGGCCCACCAACTATCGGCCTCTCATTCCAGTTTATAGGCTGCAAAGGTGGCTTTTTCCTGATCACTACACCATATTACTGTAAAAATCTTTTTCATCCTCCTTATCCAAATATTAGCTTTGGCTGAATCTGGTTCTCCCAAGAATTCCGGTGCTCTCTCCGCCGTGAATTTATCATATGTTGTTGGGGCAAGATTTATCGGAGCTGGATCTGGTGTTGGGACCGGAGCTATATGTCGTTGTTCCATGGACTCTATGATGTTTGTCATCCTTCCGAATAGGTTTATGTACCCTGCTTCACCATCAGGAGGCATACCAACGCCACCCCGGCCATTTCTTCTACTGACTATTTATATCCTATTATGGAAGGCAAAGAGCAACATTAGTAAGCCTAGAAATAATATTATAGGGAGGGTTCATAGTTATTTAGAAAATTTAGAACCGGTCTCAAGGTTTGCACTTAAACTTTCTATCTAATCTCAATTATCCTTAATCTGGTCCTGCCTATACTTCCGCGTTATGATCAATTGTTCCTAAGGCAACTCATTTTTTCTCTCTAATACCAATTATGACGGAGCGGATATATATATATATATATTACACTTCGAAATTCTCCCGTCAGAATTTGCCCGAAGCTAAGTCCCAAGATGAAATAGTCAAGGGAGACGGTCCAAATTGGACCAACACATGCAAGCGTACAAAATATAAACTTATATATATATATATATATATTCACAATGCATTTACAAGATCATCCAACGCCATGTTATATTCACGGCTCCAACTCTTTTGACATTTCATTTCATTAAACCAAAATTTGTATAAAGATGCCATTCTAGAACCTGATTATAACCAAAAGTTAAAGACAGAAGTAGATCTATTTCAAAATGTATACAAGTGGAAGAATAGTCATTTATTCATTCATAGTTTGAGATAATTACATTTAAGATTATCAAAATTCTCAAAAATCTTCAACAGGCTTTCCGATTCTAAAATTTCTCCTTGCTAGGCTTTATCTATTTATGCTCGTCCAGTACAAATTCTACAGTCTCATCTAGGGATAAATTATAATAAAGTGAGCCGAAGGTCAACAATGTACTAAAAATATACAATATAAATCATGAATGCAATAACACAGTCATAGAAAAATGTCGGAGTTCATGATCAATACCGATTCCAAAGTTCTTGATTCAATGCCATTTTCCAAAGTTCACAGTTCAATACAATTTTCCGGAGTACAAAATTTCATATTTTAATGTCAATTTTTCCGAAGTACAAAGTCCAGTATCAAAATCCAAAGTTCACAATGCAATGTTAATTTCTGAACTACATGTGCATGGTCAAATTTACGAAGTCCATAATGCCATATCATTTCCATTGTTGAAAAGGACCTAGGCTAGTAGACCCTACCAGCCAAGGGGGAGAGTAATCAATGGTAGATTGTGTTCACTCCACACAATCAAATGCCATAGTTCCAAATTCATATCCATTTCTATTTTCATTTAGAATCCAAAGTCTAAAGTTTCATATTTATGTCCTCTCTTTACGTCCCGAGGAGATGTGTACCACGTATCATTCCATGGACGGAGTTACCCTTAATTACTATAGTAACGTTCTAGGGCATGTCGGAGAACCTTATCTGACCATACATAGTTCTAGGTCTGAAGCACTTATTCAAAGTTCAAACAAAATTCATCATATTTCAAGGCCTATTCAAAGTTCACTTATTCCATACTTCGGTCAATTTCAGAAGGCATTCACATTTTAACATTTCAATTTCCATACGGGATTTTCATACAAAGCAGTCCGGTCATAAAATAAACAGAAACATGGCCAACATATAAAAATCAAAGTCAAGAGCTATTTTCATGCAAGGTAGTTCCAATTGTAACATGAACAATAAAACATGTGCTAAATCACGAAATCAGAATCAAGACCTATAGGTTGTCAAAAAATGAAACTTAATTCAAAATCATAAAATTCATGCATGCTTCGTAATGGGATTTAGAACATAATTATCAAATCAATGACATAGAAAACAAACTCCAAAGTACTTTTGCATTAAAACATTCTTAAAACCGAAAGTACACTTGCCTGATTCTCCAAATCCTTACTTCAATCTGGCCTAAGGCTCCTTTTTTTGCTCCTCGTCTCTTTCAAATTCTTCCAACTCCCTTTCTCACTAACTAGCTCAGTTTATATAGAGAATGGGTTAGGTGGAAGTAAGTGAGGTAAGTTACTTACTTGGTACTTTTTTTTTTAGAAAGTCAGCGGAGCAGGTAGGGAAGTTTACTTGCTCTGATTAGATTGAAATAGTTGAATCTACTCCGGCCATTTAACAAGGTTGGTTTTCATTAAATCGACTCCGGTCATCCTTAACTCATCAACTTTGGCCTTATTCATTTATCATCAACTTTGGCCTCAACATCATCAATTTTGGCCTTCCTCACTTATCATCAACATCAACTTCAGCCTTTTTCACCTCACAATTCCACTCCGGCCTCCATCAATTCTTCAAATTTACTCCGACCTCCCCTAAACCTTCAAATCACTCCGGCCTTCAAGAGGCACAAGGCCACTCCGGCCTTCAAGGGATCACAAGGCCACTCCGGCCTCAAGAGGCATATTCAACTTTGACCTTCATAAGGAACAATCAACTTCGGCCTTCTCAAGTCCATCAGCCTACTTCGGCCTCTTCACACACACAAGGCATCAACTTCGGCACAATTAACTTCGGCCTTTAAGTGCACAATCTACTTCGGCCTCCATAAGGGCACAATCAACTTCGGCCTTCATAAGGCCACTTCAGCCTCTTCCATACACACAAGGCACCAACTTCGGCCTCAAGGGTGCAATCAACTTCGGCTTTTATAAGGGAACCATCAACTTCAGCCTCAAGGGTGCACGAGACCATTCCGGCCTCCATGGTGTTGCAAGGTCACTTCGGCCTCAAGGGTGCATAAGGCCACTCCAGCCTCCATTTTGCTTCAAGTTACTCCGGCCTTCATGAAAGCATAATGCTACTTCGGCCTTCATGAAGCCATAAACAACTCCAGCCTTCATGAGGCCATAAACAATTTTGGTTCTTATAAGTTCCTTACACCAATTTTGGCGTTACCAATTCATTACCATTTACTTCTTAATTCTTATCTTTTTGGGATCAGGATCGCACAGATCAAACCATAAACATATTATCCAAGACAACTGACTCCAAACTAGTAACCATTTAAGGCCCTCTTTAGATCTGTATGATAATAGCTACCCAAATATTCCTGATTTCTCCAAGTGAGTCTAACACTGATGAATATTTTCATAGAATTTCTTATAATGTAGATCTCACTATCTTTCAGCATGACTTGCTCTCCACACACAATAAAGAGAGTCAATTTGAGGAGAAAGTAAAAGCTAATGTAATGTAATTCATCTCAGGTACAGGTACATGATCCTTAAGAAAAATGTGTCTAGTTGTTCAAAAATTTTCTCAGATCACATAAATTAATTTTGCCACCTCAGATTTTCATGTCTTTTTCTTCTATTTGTAAGAAGTGCCCCAAAGATTGTTCCCAACCTTTAGTCAATATTTAGTTCAGAATTCTAAAATAGTTGAAGTAACAGTATTCCACTTAAACGTTAGCCTTATGCTTAACTAGCTAGATGTGAAATAATTTTTGCACCCATCTCATGGTCCACGTGCAGAGGGTTACTGGAAATGAGTTGTTACTTGATGGCTTGACCAGCTAGCTCACGGTCACCTGGCAGAGCATCATCAGAAATCAATTTACACATGGCTTGTGTGACTAGTTTGTGGTAATTTATCAAAGGGTTGCTGGAAATAAATTTAAACCTGATGGCTTGAGCGACCAACTCGTAGTAATCTATCTGACAGTTGCTGGAAATAAATTTACGGCCAACGGCTTTAGAGGCCAACTCATAGTCATCTTGTTAGCACAAAACGGAAGGCACGGTGATCGGGCGGACGGAGCACTCAGACAGCAACAGAGCAAAGCTCTCGGACGAACGGCCCAAAGTAAAAATAGAAAAACGAGAGAAACACACACGAGATTTTAACGTGGAAAGACCCTTCTCAACTAAGGAAAAAATCACGAAAGAATACACAATAAAGAATGATTGTTTACAAGAATGTTAGCTACACAAAGCCCAAACAAAGAAACACAATCAAAAGTGTATATCTCACAATCTCTATCTCAAAGTGTATCCCTCTCTCTATCTTTACAATAAAGCTTGCCCACAGCTCTCTCAAAGCTCTTGCCCAAGAC
>JAOVVI020001252.1:0-24249 GCA_028571085.2 Nepenthes alata | reverse complement strand
GATTTTGTAGAAATATATATAATTTAAGGTTTGATTACTTACTCCATTATCGATGAGGCTACCACTGATCTTAATCCATAATTTTATATGATCTGAGTATATTTATTTGATACACTGTTTAAGAAGAAATTATATGTGGTATGCTTATAAACTATACCATTATTTCTGAATTTTTTCATATTATATTTCAATATATTTTGATAAAAATTATATATTTAATTATAAAATTATATGCATTGTTAAGTGATTATTCACTCTTACTTCAATTTATTTCATTAACTTTTCATATTAGAGAGTTCAAGACATACTTATAGGTAATTGGATTTAAGAGATATGCTATTCGTGGATTAAAATTAGGATGCTTAGTATCGGATGATTTATTACGTTTTAAAATAGTAGATTTATGGTGGCTATTTTATAGCATTTTATATTATGCCGTAATATTTAGTCTATAGTAATGTATTTGTTGGTGATCGAATATAATTTTAATTTTTGATCCAATAGTTTATTTAAGTCATGGTTTTCTTATTCTGATTTTTATATGAATGATCTCCTTATGTATGTTTCAAGATTTTATATAGTCATTATTAGGAGCTACCTTTGGGTATGACATTTTAGGTTATATGATTCAATTTATCATTTTATTTGGATTGTTTGTCAGTATTTGCCACTTTTCAAATACAAAACTCGATATTTTTATTTGGCTTTTGGCTGGTGAATAAGTAAATAAATTTTAGATAATGAATGATTAAGAATTAATTTAATCAGACTTCGAAATAGGGATATCGAAAGATAATCCAACTTAACTACCAAATATCCAAATAGTTAAACTACTGGTAATACAAAAAATCAGGATACTAAATGACTGGTCGGCTAATGAAATCGAATAGTTCATTCTCACAAGTTGTTATATAAATTAATGGATAAACAGTTAAATCAAATGAATAGTTAATACTTCTAATGGATAAGTATTAAACTCAGAACTTATTTAACGATTAGATCATTCATTCCTAACTAACATAACTCCATAATTAATATATAATTATACATTTTTAAGAATGATATACTAGTTGACAATAAGGTTATAAATACATCTATTTCTCTTAAACAATAGAAGATCTAAATCACTCATAAAAATAGAAAATATAAAGCTTTGACTCTTTATTCACTTGTAAATCTCAAAGACCACAAAGCCAAATCCTTATTTTCTCTTTATTATCCTCAATCTCTTATAATCTTTAATTTTTTAAGAAAAATTATTGACTTGAGTATCAAAAAATATTTTAAAAATAAGTCTTATATTCTTTGACCTCTTACTAACTATTGTGGTGTGTAAAATTCAAATTAAAAATATTCAAATTTCTAATCTAATTCTATTAAAATAACTATTTAATTTTCAGGTATGTATCAAGTAAGAGTAACTGTAAATAATATATTAACTCATATTTTCATCCCAAGATGAAGCTAGTAATACTTGAAAATCGTAATAATTAAGGGAATAGTTGGCAAATAATTCTCTAATTGGACTTATAATAGTTTTTATTGAAGCATATTAAATTACAAGATACTTTTAATAGAGGCTATATATGTAGGTGTAAAGTGTTGCTACTTCTTAAAGTAAGAGCTTGACTCATCAATAGCTTATGAAAGGATACGGATACAAGACATTATTAGTGTTTGATATTATTAACTTATGTATAATTTGTTATTTAAATTACTCAAATAGAACCGTTAGTTTAAAGTATATTTTATTATACCATTCCAATTAATTATAACATATTTTACTAAATAGTAATTTAATCATTAAACACCACTATTGATGCATGAGTTTTCAAGATAATCCAAAATATGATACCTTTTCATTAATTATTTATTATAGTAATTAATAAGAAATAAAGAATATTATTTTCATTAGAAGTTTTTGCTTTGATTTTGTTAATATAAAATATAATCAAATAAAATTTTATTATATCATTAAAACAATTTGCACAACCTCATTTGTACTTAGAAGGTGTAAATAATATTTAAAAGAATGATATTTATAACACTTTTTAAAGACTAATATTTAAAATATTTTTTAACATTTTAGACGACTTTTTAATGTTACAATTTTTTCTAGCATATTTTTCTATTTTTAGCATGTAAAATATAGAAGAGAATATATTTATTGTGAGACAATAAATAAAAAAATTAGACAGGTATCAAAACTCTATGCTTATCATATTAATGTGCTCATAGCAGTGAAATTGAACAATTCTATAATTGTTTATTTCTATAATTTTATGGTTATGTATATAAAATTTTACAAGTTACTGAACAATTTCATTGCTTAACAAAATAAAATTTATTTATGTCTCTTCCTAACTGATAAATTAAAAATCAATGGTTGAAATAAAAAATAACTACAAAATGTGAAATAAGATAGTTTTAGGATTTTGATAATACAAGTATTTTGATCCTTTAATAATTTAAAATAATAATAAATTATTTTTATATTTTTAATTATTTTTTATTATAATTGTTAAATTATATTAATTCAATTATTAAAACCACCTCCACTTGTGGAGGCAAGTCGACCATGGGAAGCAACTCGCCATTGAACTCGCCAAAACGTCCGAGTGAACTCGCCACCTCAACAATTTTTGTTTTTTTTTTCGTTACACCTAAACTTCTTCGGTCGGATTGGGTTTCTCCTTTCGTGGGCTGCGTCGTCTTCAAAAGAGAAAAACACCCAGCAATTACAGTTCTCGTTTTCTTCTCATCTTCTTCCCCAACACCCCAAAGAGAGAAGAATAGAGCACACCCTCAAAATTCTGAGCATCAAAGATCATGAACTCTCGTTGAATTCACTAGAAAAAAAAAAATGTCTCACACAGTATTCCAAACGGCTCAAATTATGCCGATAAATACCCAAATTCCGAACAAGTCGCACCCGTTGAAACCTCTTCTGCCGTTCACCCACCCGGTTGCCTCTAAATTTAGGGTCATTAGGGCTTCGCTATCTTCATGTACCGTCGATGCGGATTCCTATGCTCACCTCGAACGGTGCTTCGTTGCATCGCCTCAGGCCGATAGTCCGTGTTTGACGTCGTCTTCGTCGGCTGCGTGTAGTCCAATTATGAAGGGACAATATGGTGCCCTTGGTGCTGTCACGCTTGAGAAGTCGAAGCTGGATTTGTCGCAGAAACAATCGAAATCGAGCCCCGAGGTTCGTTTTTTATGCTTGTTTATATTATATCTTGATTGTGGTTGTTGATATTGGAGTTTTAATTTCGCTTAGAAGCGGTTTTTTAGGAAAATCCTGTAATTTCTCTCTGATTCTCTTGAGAGATGTGTACACCAGGTTTTGAATTAGTTTGGCCCTACAAGAATTAATTGTTTGTTGGCCATTTTCTCATATGAGTTAGTTGGGCTGATAACTCTCATTTTTTCATTACCTGGATTAATTTTGGTGACGTTCAGCGTCCCCGTTCACTCTGTTGGGTCAAGGCCATTGCTTACTGGATACTTTGGATTCGATGCACACAACAGAAAAGCAAACGGTTATGGAGCCTGAGGCATTATCCTCGGCATTCTCCAATTCCTAATTCAGTGTTTTTTTACTGAATTTTAAAGGTGATAAGATGTTTTTTATTGACCCTTGACAACTCGGAAGGTTTCCCAAGATTTTGCTCCTAGCTTTAAGTATTTTTTGAAAGATTGTCCTCTTCCCTTTTGGCCGTCTGTATGATGGTTTTATAGTGATTTGTGGAAGGCTGAGAGCAACCCTGAGGCCACTGTCATGCCTAATATGGGGAAGTTATGATGCCTTGGACATTGTGGTAGGTACTTGAAAGCACAAAAAGTAATGATCATATGCCGCTCTGAGTATATCTGGTAGCCACCACCATACTGAGGTAGTGTTCTGTTTGATTGGTTATATAATGTCCTAACAACGGCTGCAAGGCCTTCTAATGATGATCTCTTACTAATAGATGGGGCATTTCCTATTCAGAATTAGCAAGAATCATGTGTGATGGTGTCATCTTCCCTTTAGTATCTTCGTCCTGGCTGGTTCAGCTTGACGGAGCTTGATACAAAGGTCTTCCTTGGTTGGCGATGGCCTGAATGAATTTAAAAATCCTATGAGGCCAGTTCTAACTCAGATTGCCTGTCACACTAGCTCCTCTTGACATGTGTAGATGGCATTCGGTAATCCCAAACTGAGTGTGATCTTGTAGGCCCATCCGAATTGACCCACTTAGGCGGAAGTTTCAATCATATTTGTCCATATCCCTTGAATATATAAAAAATTGCTGTTACTATGTGTGTCCAACAATTCATTTTTAGGGGAAAAATGTCAATGTTATTTTGAATTTCAATTTTGGTCAATTTTATACATATGTTATTCTAACAGTCAAATTTAAATTTGGTGAATTCTTACTGCAAAATTGAACACATATCAGTAGGAGATCATGGAAAAGTAAGAAACATGAAAGAAAATTAGGGTGAAGATGCAGCACAGTTTGTGCGATCAAAACTTTTGTAAAAGCAAGGATTGTGGATGGCTGCATGTATCTTTAGAGCATGGATGGTATGTCATCAAGGTTTGATAGATCTCTAACATATACAAGCATATAAGAACTCATGAAAATTGTGGCACCTCTATATTTAAGAAGTGACATTTGTCTTTGCAACTGTGCATTGTCCTCAATATGAAAAATTTCCACAACTTTGTCACAGCAATGTTTTTGCGAGTATTTAACAGTTGATTGAAGAGAAGTGAAGCCTCTCTTTGGTAAATATCATGCCAATATGGAACTGGTATGCACTGTTAGAATCGGAATCAAACATGGCCCTGAGGATTTTTGTTTTTCATTCTTTGAATTTCTTTGGTTCTCCTAAGAGAATTCCCCAAAGAAGTGATTCATCCTCCCTAAAAGGGGAAAAGCTAAAAGAAAAACAATATTATGATCGCTTCTATCAACTAGAGCAATTTCTGGAAAAAAAAAAGTACTACTTATATTGTTATTTATGTTAAATGTGGATTAATGTTATTAAAGACACGCTTTATGTGCGCCAAGGCATGTCAAGGCTTAGGTCTCAAACCCTGGCGCCTCAACATACCTAAATAAGGCTCATTCCAACGGGTGCTTACGTAGGCTCCAAGGCACGCACTTGGAGTGCCTTATAGTTTTTTTTTCACAAAAAGTAATTGTTTCTTTTTAAATTAGCTATTACATTTAATAATTAATATAATATTAATTTAGTATTTGTGAAATTGAGGTTGATGAAAATAATAAGTCGTCAATTAGAAAAATGGATGGAGATCATGATGAGAATTATGAATTTGCATTTGAGAATGATTTTTTCAATGAGTTTTTTAGTTAAAATTGTTTGAGTAAATAAGGTTATACATAACACTAAATTTTAAAAAATAGTATGAACCTTGAATGTTGATTGCCCATAGGGCTTTTCTGTTGGAGTTTGTAAACAAAAAGGATTCTGATTTAGAGAGACATGTAAGGATGAATAAGTAATGAAGCCTATAAGTTAAGGAATGAGAATATATGAACTTTTATTTGATAATGATAAATATTAGTTTTTATAGTGATTATTTTGAGAATAATATTTCAAGTTTATTAATAAATTTTATTGTTCTTATGTTTTTATAGTAAGCTATGCTTATATTGTCATCTTTTATATTGATAATTAAACTATGAGTTTATGATTGTTGTCATAAGTATTAGTTTTAACAATTATAATTCATTATAAGAACATCCTATATACATATCTCATAAATGAGCACTTCAATTCTATCAGGCATGCACTTTGGGACCTTTGCGTCTTAATGTGTCTTGCACATTTAACAATGCTGACGTGGACAGGGAGAAGGGATTAGAGTTTGTTCTATATTGGGATTACCATGGATAGAATTTGAAGACAGATTGCTCTAGTTGTTAGGCAGGGACTTTTCAACTTCTATTTTGGACAGTTCTCTATGAGATTTATATTAGGTGCTTATGGCTTTGATGGTGTGTTATGCAAAGGAAAAAGTTATGATGATGATAGTAGTATTCCTATTCTGTGGAAGATAGTAGTATTTCTATCAGATACTTCATTGCGCATCTTGTGTTCAGATAACACATAAACACATGGTGATATTGCAGTTCCGGATATAAGCTGAATTCTGATGCATGAAGGCAGTATATTGACATAAATTCTCATCTCAGATCAACTATAGAATAAAGTTTTGTTTAAGAATCTCTAGGAGAGAATTTTTTGACATGTTCATTTTGCTTTAGGATACAAAAGAAGTTTGAAGTTCTCAAAAAGTTGATGATTTAATATGTAGTAGCCTACATAATGTATAGCCTGAATTGCAAAACACTAAGTATCTGTTGCCCCTTCAAACAAATTATTTATCTCTTTTAGTAATTATTAAGATGCAATTGTATGATCACCTTATAGCATGAAACTCTACAATAAGAAAAAAGCTACAAAAGATCCATATATTGCTTTATACTTTGAGTTTGTATGTCACATCACATCAACTGGGGAGTATTTGGAAAATGAGTGAATTAGGATTGCCCTGAAGAAATGGTACAATGTTGAAGAACAGCTCTATTAACTTTCAAAGAACTTGTTCAGGGATTGACTTCTTGAGTGAATAAAAGCACTAGTGATAGACAAAACTAATAATTTGATGCAATGTAGAGTTTGCATGGAGTCTTATTAGCTTGATTGTCAGAATAAACCTAAGATATTGTATTCAGGCCATGAAGAAACCAAAAAGAACTCTAAATTTTGATTTCAAAGTTTCTAATCATTACCGAATGAGCAAACTAAGACCTGTTTTGATATCTCTCCTAATGAGACATCCTAAATCCTTATTTTTTAAGTTGCATGCAAAAGTGAGACGATGTGTTCCAACAATCTTAAAAAACTTAGCAATGCACAAGACCTCTATATTCCTAAGTTTGAGACGTGTAGGCATCCTTATCCTTGTACTATGGGAGCGGAGGTTATTTCCATGATTTTAAACTTTTAACGTCTACATCATAATAGAGCAACCTTACTATTATGCTAAGGCTTACGTCAATCTAGATGTAACTTAACCTCAATGATGAAATAGTTGTCCTTTTCCCAATGAGTATAAATAACATAAATTAGAAATACTCTTTTTTGAGATTCTATTAAGAGTGTTTTGTTTATTACTATTAATGTCTGAACATCAAGGCTGTTGTCTTTTTTGATGCTTGAAACTGATACTGTTGAACATTGGAAATACTTGTCCTCCAAGTGTAAGTGCATTGACATTTTCATAGATATGGCAAGGGCCTCTACTCAAGGCCCCATTGATGTGAGATACAGAGTGTGCTCTCAGATTCCTTGGTATCACTTAAAGAAGCCTCTATCTGGTTGATTTGTGTTGTTTAAAGTTGTTTATACTTGATTTATGTTTCAGACTGCTATTGGAGGAGGTGGTGGTGATATTGGAAAGAAAATCAATCATGGTGGTGGGGATAGTGGTGATGATGGTGGTGATGATGATGATTACTTTGATGACTTCGATGAGGGCGAAGATGGAGATGAGGGTGGACTATTCAGAAGACGGATTATTTTTGAAGAGGTAGGTTGAACATGACATTATTTTGTTGGATTTCCATTGTCTTTCATTCTGGGCAGTACCATTGAATATCTCATGACTCTTGATTTTTATTTGTGCATACTCTAGCTATTTGATCGAAAATTTGTGGATGCGGTATTGAATGAGTGGCAAAGGACAATGATGGATCTTCCTGCTGGATTCCGGCAAGCTTATGAAATGGTGAGATTCTTGTCCTAATGTTGCTTTGGGTGAGGCTGGAAGGGCCAACGCTGACTTTTCTGTTGCTTGTAGGGCTTGGTAAGTTCGGCTCAAATGGTGAAGTTTTTAGCAATTAATGCCAGGCCAACCACCGTGAGGGCTATTTCTCGGGCCCTTCCTTCAGGAATGTCAAGATCATTCATTGGGAGGTAATATGTCAAATATCAAGATCTTGAGCTGTGTGCATTTTTACAATTACATTTGGCATTTCTTACAACATTCTCCATTTGATAATCTTGACTGATATTGTGGATGTTTTTCAAACATTAATAGTGACTGTCTGTTCTTATTCTCTTGGCCTTCTTGTTTGGGCATTCTGCCCCACTTGTTCAATGCTGAAACAGTTCTTTGGTGAATACAGACAATACTGAATCTGGATATGTTTATAATTGTACAGTGAACAATTATAATAAAAGAATGTAAACATATGAATAAAACCAGTGATGGTCTAAAGCCATGTTGGTTCATCATACCGTCATTGCTCTATGAAATGTGAGTGGTAAAATGTGTTTGTGATGCTAATATGTCCAGCTGCTGATGCACAGGATGATTGCAGATCCTGCATTTTTATATAGGCTTCTTTTGGAGCAGGCAGCTACCATTGGTTGCGCTGTTTGGTGGGAGGTGAAAAATAGAAAAGACAGGTACTGTATCCTTTGTTTAGTAATGGTTGTTGATTTCCACTTGTATCTGTTTCTTGCTTCCTTGTGTTCCTTTTTTTGAAATTTAATCAATATATACCTTTTCTGAAACTATAGGATAAAGCAGGAATGGGATTTGGCACTTATTAATGTACTCACAGTATCGGCTTGCAATGCAATTGTTGTGTGGTCACTTGCTCCATGTCGGTCATATGGCAATACATTCCAATCGGATTTGCAGAATACATTGCAGAAGCTCCCTAACAATATATTTGAGAAGAGCTATCCTTTTAGAGAGTTTGATTTACAAAAGAGAATCCACGCCTTCTTCTACAAGGCTGCAGAGTTATGTTTGGTAGGAATGACTGCTGGGGCAGCACAAGGTGCCTCGTCAAATATTTGTGCCAGTAAAAAACAGCAAAGGTGAATAGTATTTTTCTTTACAAAACTCCTCTTTATTGTCATCATTCTCATTTTCTCCTGGACTAATTGGTAAGTATACTTTCTGGGTTACCTTTTGATTCTCTTTTGGCAGGGTTTCAGTGACAATCCCTTCTGTGAGTACTAATGCACTTGGATATGGAGCTTTCCTCGGACTTTATGCAAATCTTCGGTATCAACTTTTATGTGGTATTGATAGAGCATTGACCAACCATTTTGATGTTATTGGAGTGGTCCTATTTTTCAGTACAGCTTTGAGGTCTGTATATCTCTTCTTTGGAGCTGTTATGCATGTACCCGTGATATTTCTAGTTTTTTATTGCCAAGCTAGTTTTTCTTTTTCACTCCACTTCATAGGGCAATCTCCTGCTATGAAGCAAATGGGAATACCGAAAAAAATGCAAGAGAGAATCCAAACACATGCTTGATATAGTATTTAGTATTGCAGAACTGGAGATGCAACAATGGCTCTATACATTCTCTGCGTGCTCATTTGAAGGATTCTGAAATTTTGTAATGTTCCCTGCTGTATTTGAGTACAAGTCTTGTCCGGAGCTAACGGAGTTGTCCTGCTGTCATTCACTGGAGTGTGTTTTCACACGTCTTGGCAGGAGCCAAAGCAGATGTCCTTCTGTCAACGACAGCATTGTTAAAGGCATAAGGCACATTAAGGCGCAAAGGATCCCTACTTAGGCATAGACATAGGCCAACTAATAATATAAATGATGGCAGTTAATAAGCACAATTTACTACTAATGCATAAAACAGTAAAATTCATTAAGAAATTTGAGATATTGTTTTCAAGACATATAGTAAAAACTAATATTTATCATTATAAAACAAAAGCTATTTCTTTTTCTTCTGTAGCTTATCTGCTTAAATAGTTTGTTCATCTTTATTTGTCTAAGTTACAATCTTCATCATTTATATATTCCAATAAGTTAGCTATGGAGAGATTTATCGTTCAAGATTTACACTATTTTTAAATTAGTGTTATGTGTGGTCTTATTTATTCAAACAATTTTAGCTATAAAGCCTTTTGTTAAATAATCTTATTCAAATATAATTGTGTTAATATTCAGTCACTCACTACTTTTGTTAATTCAAATTCACAAATACCAAGTTAATAACAAAGTAACAACTAGGAATAATGGTTAGCTTAAAAAATAAACAAGTTAATTTTGTTCAGGAAAAAACTGAGGCGTTCTAGGTGGACACCTTGAGTCTCGACGAAAGGGTTTGGTGTTAACCACATAGCATTGACTATAGTGTCTCTTCACAAAATATTAGTTGCTTTATGATGGTAGTTTGGGTAATAAATGTTGGAACATGCCTGGAATCCCTGCTGTTGGACTTGGATGTACTTCTTTTATAGACAGGCAATATTGTCTTCAAGTTTCATCTCATCCTTCCATTCATGTAGCAAGCTCGGATCTGCCATTTCATTTTCCTCTTTGGTTTCACCCTCTTTCTGCATCATTCCAACGTCATTGTCGTCAATGCATATAAAACCATAAGTCTTATGTATGGTCTGCCATATTGATCTGCCACCATTTTGCTTGATTTTCAAGGCCCCCTCCTAGCCTTCTCCACCAATGTTTTTTTAGATTTGTATCATTAGATATATTCCCCTGATTATCTGGAACACCATTTGTTTCTAAAATCTCTTCCAGAGCTAAGCTTTCTATTAATTAAAGAACCCTAATAGAGCCATGGACTTAACTACTGGAGAAGGCAGAGCTTGTTAGCATCTTTATTTCACCTATAATTAGTTTTTTATGTAAGATTTATTTGATTGCTCAGCAATTTAATAGATATATACACCGATGCAGATGTGCTATTCTATGAAACTACCCATTTAAATCTGGGGGTGGTTAACCATGGAATCTATGATTGCCTAACTAACAAATTAATTGTGGCTTACTGAGCAAAAAGAGAAAACGAAGAAGAAAACTGATTAATTACTTCAAATATTTCATACATCTTAGGTTTCTGCTGCACATGCTCAAAGATTAGCTGAGATAAACCAAACTAGCCCTTTCCCAATAGTGGGTTGATTGCATGAAGTTTTTTGCATAATTCCACTTTGTAATCGGGTGTATCCTCTTAGCTTCAACATGTGCAGCATCTTGATGATTTCCTTGAAACTCTTATTTGATCTTATTCTTGGTCTTGTATAACAGCAGCTTCCAAGGCCTTACATCTCCTAATGTGTTCATTTTAAATGGTCTTCATTTAATGTGACCAAATCATGTTAACTGCAGCTCTCACATTTGATTTTTTTGTTGGTGGCACCTCAAATTTTCATCCATATAACAGCATTTCAAATTCCCTTCTTCCCATATACTACACATCTAGTGTAACATCTTTATCTTTACCATAATGAGTTTGGAACATGCTAGTACTTAACTGCTCAGCATTCCATTAAATATAGCCACCAATAGTATTTTCCTAAAAGTTTGAGCAATATCTTTTGATTTACTAAATCATTATAATATTTGTCTACTTTGTCTAGCCTACTTCGATCATGTGAGTAAATGCCCGCAGCAAATGCCCCTTCTTTATTTGAACCATTGACATGATATCTGTAGTTATTTATTGTAAACTTTTAGTCTCTATTCTTGTAGTCTACCTCTTTGTCATTATTAAACTTGATATATTCAATATTTGTTGTACTAATTCTAACATCTTTTGCTTTTGAAGTCTCCCTCCAAACTCTTGACTCATTCTTAGCATCCTCTGGTCTCATCAAGGGAAATATGTTTTCCCTGAAAAGCATGACCAAGTTACATAATCTTGTTTGTGCATTGGTAACTCATCAATAGTCAAGTCAGGTAGATATGGACCGAAAATTGGACCATGTGTAAGTACTAAAAAATAAAAAAAAACTTTTCTCCCCCTTCATATAGCCTCTCACAAGCAATTACTTCATTACACAGGTCTTTATTACTTAGAAACTTATTTCTTCTTTAAAAAATTATCCATAATACTTCTCTTGGTATTATATCATATTGATTCTATAAACTAGCAAACACCGTATAAAGGTCCTTCTGTATTTCTTTAAATTGCTCTATTAGTTACCTTATGTAATAGATAGCTCCCATTGTAAACCTTAAATTGCTTTATCCTTCAGGATTTTTTTATTTTTCAATCACCCTTGTTATAACTGCATCTGACAATTAATCAACTTAATATCTCTAATAATTGATGCAACTTTATATATCCCTTTTGTTCTTGTATGAAGTTACCAATGAACTCGTTCTCTACTCCTTTGACATCTTGCTATGCAGGATTCTGTTAACAATCTAATTAACCATGTAACTCCCTTCCTTACATTTCCAAGCTTCCTTTCAGATACTGAGTCCAAGTGCCTTCCCAATCTTCATCATCTTCAATGCTTTTTTATACTTATTCTAATGCACAGATAATGAAAGCAATTGGAATTTTTTTAACAGAAAATACCCAATATATCTAGGGGGAAAATAATATTGGAATGGGAGTACCTTTTTATGTTTGTTTGACTTAGATTTGACATATATTTGATTTTCCAAGCAAAATGGTCAATAGAACAAGAAAAATAAAATGTGCACCAGGATGGGATATCATTCTGGCAAAATATTTCTAGAGAATTTGGAGTGACAAATGCTATACTGATGGGGCTGGACAGTGAATTTACTTTAAGATCATAGCCTATGGAATAATAAATAGTAGGTCAGATTTCATGAAAGGGGGTTATCAATGATGAAACATATATGGTACATTCGTCCATGTCTTCTGGGCTGTCCAGAAATGCCTTTTAAGTCTTCAATCTCAAAATTGAGGTTACAAAAATGGTAAACATCTATCTACATGGGGTGAAGCCGAATGACATACCTACCTGCTATTCTTAGAAGCAGAAAAACATAATTTCTAAAGGTTTAATGGCGTGTCTGACAATTGGCCTCTCATCATGCATCCTTATGTAGACTCTGAAGTTTGCCAACTTTGTGCTTTTGGCCCTCCACTATTCTCGTAGGTGCAAGGAAAAATGGGAAAGGACCCCTATTCTTTAGTAAGTGTTTAAAGTGGTCATTATCACATTATGTTCAAACAAGAGAGCTTGAACTAGTGGTAAAATTGTCGTAGTGTGATGTAGTTGTCATGGGCCTGAGTCATGCGCAAGAAAAGATAGCATAAAATAGACCCAAACCTTTCCCCAGACAGTGCATAGAGGAAGCTTTGTACACTGTGCCTTTTTATTTAAACGAAAGGGAGCCTTGATGCAACGGTTGAGCCGTCTCATGTCAATTTAGTGGTCAAGGGTTCTGGTCATATAATGTGCATGGAAATACTACGTATAATAGATCTAAAGTGGTCCAACCTTTTCAAGACGTGTACATAAAGTGAGTTTCAGGCACTGGATTTTCTTGTTTAAGAGAGCTTGAACTTACCTTGCGGCCTTGCTGGAATGTGCAATCAGTATATCTAGTAGTGTTGACTTTCTTGGGTCATGTATAATTACAAAACCAGGGAAGACGTTTTCTTACGATGCTAATGCCTTGTCCTTACACAATGATGTTGACACCCACTTCCCCTTTTTGTCTATCTTGTTATCAATCTCATTCTGCTACATTCAAAAGGACCTGCATATTCTACGTTGAGAATCCTGCCTCTCTAACAAAAGCATGAGAGAGACACAAATGCGAGGGAGAAGTGGGAACTTGAGAGAGAAAAGGACACCAAATTCTGCTTCTTTTGTTTCTTCATTCCATTAAAGAACATCATATGTGGCAAGCCTTACCACCCACCTCCCTCTTAGTCAGATTGATATACAAAGGTTCAGTTGAATTTTGAGTACTTCATTTCTCCAATAAGATAAATAGAGATGCCTCACATTTGAAATGACACAAAGAAGACAATATCTAAGGGAGGTCTATCAAATATTTGAGAGCCAAACACATGTTTATATTCTGTGGGTATCAATTGTAACTTCTTGATGATATGTTATTTTTAAATTTAAGAGCTATATCACTCATATTTTTTTTTTTAATATTATCTTATTTATCTATTAGTCCAACCTCATCACTTATGCTCTTATTTTCATCTTGACTTATAGAGTATTATTGTTTTGTTGTTGTGATGACTGTTATATCTTGGGAAATGCATCCAGGATTTTGAATGTTCAACTAGGGGAGACATCGAGGTTGGGATGGCTGGGAGTAGAGGCAGATCCACTCGTGCAATCAGATAGCCTCTTGAAGGCTTACAACCGCCCCACCGAGGCAGTTTCTAACCAGTCCTCAAGCTGGTTCATATCGAAGAATCCTATCATTTCCAGCCTTGGTCTTCTTGGCATCAAACAGGGTACCCATGATTCTGTTGCAGAGGCAGATGCTTCAAAGCCTCGGAGGAAGAGAATTGTCAAGAAGAAGGTGACGAGCTCAGCTTAGCATTGTTGAATCTTCCTCTCAGCACCTGTTCATCCGATTTTGTGATGTCACTTGAAGTCCAAGGTGCCCTAGGAATCGACATGGATCAAGCGGTATGTTTCCATCAGCGACTTTAGGATTTTTTGGGGAGTTTTTTCCATGCAGGGGTGTGCTCAATAAGTTCCGGAGTTGTAGAGGATCTTCTAGATTACGCAATGTTTCATTATCCCAATGTCTTACCTAATAATTGAGAATTTGATCGTAGATTTGGAATGGGAATGTTGTAATTGTAGGAAGATTAGTTCTATTGCTGCTTACAGGGCACAAAAGAATGTGCCGGTTTCTAATTTGGGTCCTGTGAGTACAGCACGAGGAAGCATTGCTGTTTTATTTAGGCAGAATTTTCTTTAGAGTTGTTCAATCTGTCATGCAACTCTATTTCATTTTGAATAATATATATATATTTATTTATTTTATATATTTTTTCCAGAATACAGTGATTTGTCTCAAGCTAAGTTGATCATGGCTGAATCTAAATTCATAGCTGAGTAGCATACTCAAAAAGGGTACCAATACCTTTGATGTTTAACAAAAGCTCCTGCGGATGAAGATTGGCTAAATACTAGCCCCACACCACCCTAGCCTCTTAGTTGGTGGCTTCTGTCTCTTCAAATTTTGACTTGAATCTTGAAATTTTTAAAAAAACATGAAAGAGATATTTCTAGAATTTTTAATTGATAGTAAAACAAACAATTCAAAATTCTATTTACACCATAATCTTGTAAGAATTTGTGATCATAGAAATTTTATTAGTTCATAGATACAAATATATGCCAAATTCAGAGTATTTATTTCTGATTGGATCCTTTTTATCACAAAGAGTTTGTGCTTATTTGTCGAACGTCATACATACATTCAAATGCTGGAATTATCATCGAGTCTCATGATATGTATTCAAAATCTAAGAAAGACTCCCAAAATGTAGCTTTTAAGCCCGGTCAAATGCACAGTATCTTATTTTTAAGTAGATTATTTCCATAATTTACACCGGTGACTTCTATGTTACAATAAAAATAATTTTATTATTATACCAATGTTTATCCAAAAAATCAACAAACAAGCACACATTTTAGAATCAGAGACTGCAGCACTCTACAATTGAACAGGATTTTCAGCTGAAGTGCTGTGGCCTTCTCGAATTGAAGAAGTAGAAGACAGGAGCCCTATCGGAAAACACTCTTCTCCCACCGACCGACATGGATTCATACCTCCAAACAGGACCAAGAAACCACGAGGCTGCAGCTCCACCAAGCAAGCCTCCGAACTGATTTGATGCAATGCATAGTAGAAGTTAGTCAATGAAAATACAATACATAGTGTGTTAGAGAGTGTGTTTGTGTGTAAACAAGTTCAATTCTCAATGTTTTGTACTTCAAAAAGCAAAGGTTTCTCGAAAGAAGATGCTTTCATCACAACCCAGCATAAATAACTTTTCATGCAACCTTTTTTTTTTAAATAGTAAACTTATATTCATCTAACTCAATCAATTTGAAACAACATTTTAAAAAGACAAATAAAAAAAAAAATGGTAATTTTCAACCTTAGTTTTAAGATCAAAATCTCATGTTAAATATCATTTTCTATTTTCAAGGTAGAAAAAATACAAATTTTTTCACAAAGTACCTGAAATTTGGCCAAACTCAACTTAGGAAACAAATGCATTTCAACAAAGTTCCTTGTTTTTTTTCTTGGGTGGGGAGGAGGGGAGAGGCATCAGTTTTCATATTAGGTTTTCCACCGTCAGAGTTGCTCTTTGAGCATCACACAATGCAATTAAGACCATTACAGGAGACAAACCAGGAGATCTTCTGAGAAAGGAATCACTATTTTTTGCTATTTTATATCAGCAGAAGAAGCTGATAATTCTGACTTCATCTGAATATCACAGAACAAAAACAAAAAAACAAAAAACAACATACTTTTCCCAATTTCCACCCCATAAACTACACAGTTGGAAAAGATCAACTTCTTAATGCCTTACATACAATAGCTAATTTCCTTTTCCTATGCAAAAATACTAGTACTAACCCAAATGAACCAAACTGCAAGGAGATGATGATACTCACATGCCCCCAGTTGTCAATGCCACTAGATAAAAGCCCAACAACCTGCATAGAAAGTAAACACAGTAACAACGACAATCAAAACAACAACAAAGCCCACTATCCCACCACGCAGGATAAGTTATCTAAATAATCTTCTACTATTCAGCTCAATTTAGCATCTACCTAAAAAATCTCAATTTCTATGCCGGGGAGCAAGTAAACAGTAATCTATTTTTCCTGTACTATCATTGCAGTTCATTTCTTCTCATTGAAGTCTCAATCACTATGCCACGGAGCAAGTAAACATGTTTCTGTTTTTCTTTTATTATCATTTAGTTGTTCATTTCTTCCTGTTTTGGGCCATGGGTTGAAAGAAAACTACAAGACAAACTATAAGAAAAGTTCTAAATTGTCTTCTGGGGAATTTGACAGTTGATTGAGTGCCCTCGATTGTTTGTTTTGAATCGATGTGTTTTTTCATATTACACAGATTGCTCAACATATCTTGACCCAAAGGGGGTACCTACCAAGATCCAGGAGAGTATTGAATTAGGAGTATGCAACTTCTGTGGCTGAATATCAATGAAAACTTTGATGCAAAAATACATACGAGTAACAAATGCTGAAATCAGAGAGATTTTAAGTGAGAGAAAGTCAACAGAATGTTGACAAATGGATTGCCAAAACTGACGATTTACACACACAACTTAAGAGCATCTTTTACAGATTTTGAGTTAACCCATTAACTACAGCATTTCAAAGGGCCATCCCAAATCATGTATGGCTCACACGTATGCAAAACCTTGCATTGAGTTCTTCTGCAACACCAATGGGCATAAGGCCAACATAAAAACACATGAGGCTCATACAAACTCATCTGTAGATCAGTTTAGAGCTGAATAGGCCAGAAGATTTAGACCTGTGAATCAATGATGGTATGCTTGATTATTTAAATGGAATAAAGTATGATAGAATAATAACAACAAATAAGGATTATTGGAAATAAGATGAGAATAAATTTAATGTTGTTTAGTTTTTACGGGAAATACCAATTCCATCCGAATAAAAATAGTGGGATTTGCAATTCTTGGTTCTTCATGTAAAGGTCAATAGTGTCAGTAGTAGGAAAAGGCAAGCGGTGTCACTGGGTGGGTAGTTGGCACCTGTAGGATTGCCACCTCAGCGTGATGGGTGGCCGGCACCATCAGAGTGGCACAGCAATGCTCTGGCATGGTTGGTAAGGCAGTGGCCGCTGACTAGGAATTGCAATTCCCTAAAGCCAGAACTATATAATACCATCTCTTTGATACTATTAAATTTCACTTCTCTACTAATTGCAATTTCTTGTGAATAAGTACTTCTTTCCTCAAACTTCCAAACAAATAATGGAATTACAATTTTCTTGGAATAAGGTTATAATGGAATTACAACTCCATTCAACCAAACATCCCATTAACAGATCACAAAGAGCAGCATGGACTTCTTTCTGTTTTTTTCGCCAGAGCAATTAATATTTCAAAAATCATCCATATATTTCACAAATAATAGCAAATCAATTGGAAATTCAAGTTTGATATTTATAGGTTGAGTAAAAATTAGCAGGTCAAATTTGGTAAAATTTTGATTTTAAGAATGTGAATCAACTGCTATTGTCTTGGTTTGGGGAACACGGCTTGCAGAAATAAGATCCACCAGACAAACTTTTGATCATATTGATGATGTCACCTCAATCATCCTATATCATCCTCAGATTCATCACAGGGACACACATTATAGAACATATGTAATCTAGTGAATTGCATAACAGGGGAGTGAAGGATTCTCACTAGCTCACCAAACATCATATTGCACTTAAACCTGAGGAACATTACAGAAAAAGGTAACTTCACATAGGTAGGTGCCTACTCATGCGAACTCCAGGGATGTTGCATACAAGCTGGCAAGTAGCACATGACTGAGCAGCATATGTCTAGTCGAGTGACCAAGGAAAGTCACCAGGATTGTCTCATCAGGTGCCTCTGTAGTTCATTGGCTTGTAAATGTTACATGAGTACTAAGTGTCATCACACAGTTCTCTAGACTTTGGCATTAAACTAGAGAAGTCCATGGCGATCAAATACCTAGTATGTGTTATCACATATTTGTGGCCAACAAAGTAATAACTCACCACAAAAGAAAGAGAAACAATCTTATAGAAACGCAAGGATAACAAGCTTCCAAGATCAAACTCCATAAAGAACAGTCAGTAAAAGGACGTCTTCAAAACTCAAATCTAAGAGTTTGAGTGTCCATGCTTAGACCTTTTTAAGTCCTTGTCTTCTTTTTGTTTGATGGTTCTCTAAAGACTTTGAACTTTATGAGAGAAATTACTTTAAAACAAGCTCAAACAAGCATTAGTATCCTTGTTGATGATGCTCTGTTACCATAAAGGAGTCATTGGGAAAAGGCCCACAACACGATGGAATTGTATTTGTATTTGTATCACACTCATCATTGTGATAGTTGTGATTTTGATAATTGTGCCAAGTAAAAGGGACATAAAGAAGCCAAAGAATGACAGGAAACAACTAAAATAATGGGGTAGAAGAACAACGAGTTCCACTACAAGAAGATCGCAACACAAACAGGTCACTGGAGTTAATATACTGCATAACTTAGCAAATTAGTAATGCATATTTTATTTTTCAGAACATATTACATTTAGAATGAGAGCAAACAATGAATGTACCATGTTTAGGACGATAACATGTGCTATGTGCTGCAAATCTTGAGTGCCACCACCAACCAGATGTCTATGTCGCATGACAAACACAGCAACTGTTCCTACCTAAACACAAATTAGAAGCTCAGTTACAAGATGAGTTTGTTTCATGTCCTCTTAATCTATTTATTTACTTTTGAAGGGAACGTAATATTTACTTTTACAGCAACTCCCCCTTCCTATATCTCTAAAAAATCTTGCTTGTTCCTCACAACATGGTCAAACTAATGGGCATTTCAATAAAAGAGTGATTGGGATGAAATGAAATCTCTCCCAACAGAAGGGGTGAGGGTAGATCAACAATTACACTCCTATTTCTTGATGCAAGGAATAACCCTAGTTAGGATCTCTGTTCCCTTCTTAAACTACGGTATAGCATGCCTCCTGCTCTACCAAAGGAGATTCTCAAACAACAAAAAGCAGTTCTGCTTACTTCGCACAGGCAACATATGCCTAGTGTTGGGATCAGTTTATTCAGTTTTATATTCATCTTCCTACTTGATTAGCAACATGACGGAAACAATTATCTTTTGAAATAGGTTGGACAACTAAAACTACAACTAGAAAGAATTCTAATATGCCAAAAGACATTTCCTTCCAAGCAGTATTTTTAAAAGCATCTATCCTTCACCACTAAAAAAGAGCAATTGAGAAATCTTAAGAACCTACACTTTTCTAACAAATCATTTGATTGATGAATGTAAGAAAATTCGGAGAACAAAATAGCTCCTTGACAAGAACAAGTCCAAGCCTTATGTTCCTTTACATAAATGTAGCCTTAGCACATTGCCATCAGATTCTGGTGGAGAGAAGACCCATCCCGCTTAAGTTTGAGACTTCTGGAAAGAAAAGAATTTGAGAAGTGGTAGGAGTTTTTAGTTAATTTCAATTATTTTCTCATTTATTTATTAGCTAAATTTATGAGTTTGTTATTTCCTTTTTAAGATGAATTACGAGTTCTATTATGCCTAGAATTGGTGTCTTGGATAGAGAGCTTATTTTTTAAGGGGTTTAGCATATAAATATGCTTGCTTTCATGATTTCTTATTTTTGGAATCGAATCAAAGTTTGAGAACTTGGGTTTTCTTGTTTTGATGTCCCCATCACTTCTATTAAATATCCTATGAATAAAGACTTTGAGTTTCCTCTCTGTGCAGGAATTAGCCACTTATTCATCTGGAATACCACAGTGGTCTAAATAACAAAACATTTCTCCTTTTCTGATCTGAAATTAAGCTGGAATGCAGTATCAGAATTACTGACCTTGAAACTAAAAAAGCCAAAATTATGTACCCTTAATTAGATGGTTAAAAAATGCCAGAAGATGTATACTCACTAATCCAAAAATTGCTCCTGATGCACCAACAGCAGGTGCTTGGCACAACCAATAACTCACTGCACTACCTGTTATTGCACTGAAACCATCAATCACAATGATGGGATAAATTTCTGCATATGGAGATAGAAAAGCAAATCAATCATATATTACACTGGGTTATGGAGTTTTACTTGCAACTGCAGAGGTGAAGTAAATTGCCAAGAATCTTCTAGGACCACAGAGATTCTCTACGGTAGGACCAACAGAATTTAGGGAATAACAATTAACCTGGAAACACCATGCCAATTAAAATTAGAACTCCCAACCGTAACATAAAAGGAGGGATTCTTAGACATTATCAGAATCAGATAAGACCATGAGGTGCCCAATATTTGCATGCAAGAACGATGATGTGACAAGTCTCCACCACTGCCCTCGGTTAATAAGACTATTGATCTGTTCACAATTGAAATAACCAGATCAAGAAGGTTTTAACAATATATTTTTCCTTTTCTTTAAGATATTCATTCATCATGTCTGACCTTTGCTCCCCACAACATCAACTTTCCTTGTGTTGCTATTTGTGCAACATAAAGCCTGCACAAAAAATAAGGGGCAGAGAAGCTGCTTCACTAACAATATAAAGATCTTCAAAAGGCTTCAAGGTAGATAAAATCACAGCATGGAAGAACAATGCAGTAAATCATGCCTCCAAGATATCAAGCCTACCAATCATAAAACCTCATGAGTTAATAAATAGAAATAAAGTGATACTCACAACACATTAATGGCGAGGAGGACATTAGTCCAACGCCTTCGATCAAATGAACCTTTTTTGGATGTTCCAAATGACAAGCATCCTCCAATCCCTGTTTCTTTACTCATTTTGTCCTTACTAAAGAAGCATAACAATAAAGAACGTGTTGCCAACAAAGCATCATTGGACCATTGGACAAAATTAAGTCCTATCAATTGGCAGCCTCTTTTGCTCCATGCATCCTGCAATCAGGCACAAGAGCAAAACATGATACAATCTGCGAAATTGAACCACAAAGCATCTCTTATTGGAGAAATCAAAACATCGCAGATTCTTCATATTGAGAAGCAAAATGAGAGGAAACCTAAATATATTGTAAGTCTAATTTTCTCGCAGATAGCAATCATTATGTGAATTACTAAAATCAATCACCCACTGGTCCTCATCAAGGCTTCAATAGACTGGTTGTCATGAACTTCCCTAGTTATCTGATTGGCCTATTAATTGATGACCTTGATTTAGAAACTTGCAGAATGTCCATAATTATCGCAAAAGATAATCACCAACCAATACTTGAGATTATTCCAGTCATTATATTTGACTCTATGAAGCAGAAGAATGGATTCTCATAGGCTCTATGAATACCTTTTGGGATGTAACCATTCAAGACAGAACATAAGCATTGAGACAACCTTGCAAGCTTGAAGAGTCAAACACTCATGTTGGCCAAGAATGGAGAAACTTGATTGACTTGTGGGACAATGTTGACCAAAATCCTTGAAAGATAATTGGTGCACCCTGTCTTTGATCCTTTCAGGAAGAACACTAGTGGACTGGTTTGGGATACCGCAGGAGAGCCTTCTACAGTGGAACAAACCAAAGTGCTGATCCACCACAAATTGTTTGTCACCTTTCACACTGGTTTTATTCTTTCAGTCGTACTCTTTTTTTTTTTTTTTTGCTTTATGTACTTTCTGTTTTGTTTTGTTTTTTTTTAATGTGTGATTTAAGTGGACTCACCCAAGCCATTCAACCCCTTCCCGCGTGATTTCTAGCAATGGGGATGATGCATAAAAGAAGTAACAAAATTTTACAAAATGGAATAGTTTAATGGTTGATCAATAGTGGTTTGACATTCTTCTCCATTTCTACTCCTATTCCTTCAATTTTATATCCATGGATATGAGAGGAGAAAATATGGGATATTCAATTTTTAAATTTCATCATCAAGTATTGTGATTTCCACCAAAAACAGACATATGAAGATGTGCATGAGGTACCACTCTCATTACCTTTTTTCTTGCATTTTTGTGTACCAAGCAAGCCTTTATCATATTATCACCAACCATATTTTACTAAAAACCATGTAAACCACCAAAACCATTTCTTTTGGATATCAAATGAAGGAAGATGATTTCACCTTCCTCGTGCATGGATGCTTATTTTCTAAAATCAAAATAAAATAGGAAAGGATGCAATTTAAATTTTACATGCCCGATGCTCTAAAAAGTGGAGAAGACCAATGATATAATTCAAAATGCTACTCTTAACTCCTTTTACTAATGAATGATAAGGGCTCATATTTTTCGATGTAAAAGAAAGGATGGGAGTGAAAGAAAAATCATTTTCGGGAGATATTAGGAACTCAAGAGATTAGTAATAGTAAAAGGAAAACAATTACAATATATATATATATATATGAGATTTATGTAAAAAATTTCTGAAAAAAAAAAAATCATGTGCCAAAGAGTAAAGGTTTCACTATCTCAAAAAATAGATTTACAAGAAAGCGACTACAATGTGTTTCTTAAAAGTCACAAAACCCTAGCTCAAAATGATATATATATAAATGATGTGCCCAAACCATACCACCATTAATCTCCATTTAAAATTCATATCAAGTCGAATGATGAGTTTTTCAGGTCAGATCTCCCAATGAACAGTTGCACAAAATAAATTCAGTTCGCACTTCGCAGGAGGGGGATCACCACCCCATCTTAAACAATTTCCCAACTCTCCCCTTCACTCTTCAAACCAAACATACTGTGAAGAAAATTATATTAAACAAATAAACGACAAGGCAAGACCTTGCTTATAGCAACATTTCATTTTGATCTGCTGTCCAAAAAATTAGCGCTTCCATTTCCCTTGCATCCACGTAGTGAAAGGTTTTTCTTAGCTTACTCGAGGTCATTCATTACATTTCAATTTTTTGCAACAGCGCCAAAGAAATAGTTGAATTGATTAGAAACTGAGAATTCTAGAAGGTGTGGGAAGAGAGAAAGGGTATTCACCTTGAGAGAACAACGAAGAAGGCGTCGCAGTTTGTGATCAATAAAGCGACGACGGAGAAAATGTCCCAGTCGAAGGGAAACTGAGGTAGTGATGAGGTGGGTGGGGGTGGCGCCCCCTACCTTGGACACTGGAAACCAACCATAACGCTGCGGGTATGGCAATCCTGAAGTCGCCATTCGTCCCGCTTCCTGCTTCCGGTACCAGATGTAGAGCTTTCATTATCAGGGTCTTCTGGGGTCTGTGCATATGAAAAAAAAAACTTTCAAGTTAATTTTTTTTTTTAGTTTTCCAGGAAAAATAAAACCAATAGATACTCAATATTATCTGAAATTTTATCAATTTATTAAAATCAGGAAGATATAGATAAAATAAATAGATAAATAGAGTATTACATTAAAGTAAGTCTGGTGTTCCAATGGTGTCATGTAACTTATTCATAAAAATAATTATTAAAAGATATAATGATAAAATAAGAATATAATATAAATTAAGAGATATTAATATAAGATAAAATAAAATAAAATAATAATCATACGAATTTATATAATTTCTTATGAAAAACACCTTAAAAATGTGATCAAATTACCAATTATTTTAGCATAGAAAATTTCTCCAACGTGCCAAATGAAAGAAACACAACACTATTTTTTTAATGGTTATTTCTTTAGCAATTG
>JAOVVI020001251.1:0-25316 GCA_028571085.2 Nepenthes alata | reverse complement strand
AACAATGGCGCTCAAAACCCTTTCCTTCCCTGTGCTTCTCTCTCTTCCCCCGATCCTCCACTGCTGCACTGTTCCTCATCCTTATCTTATGTTTTTTTTTTCATTTCTGTTTTTTTTTCATTTTTGATAATATATATATATATTATATTATTATTATTATATATATTATATATATTCTATTTTAGTTTTCTTTTATTCCAAAATCCGAATCAATATTTGGGCGATAACATGGGCACACCCCGGGCGCCAACCCAACTGATCCAAACATACTCCCAAATTTTTTCAATATTTAATTAATTTTGTATTGTCCAATTTGCTTAAAATTATAATTAATATTAATTTAATCCGAACAAAAAATCCGGAATATTACATCACCTGGCCATTTGCCCAGTATCATATAAGGTCTATGTCCATCCTTAAACCAGCAAGCATCTCCTCTAGCAACAGCATAGTGTTCTTGGAGGGTGATGAATATGCTTGATCACAAGTCCTCTATATTATTTGTTTGTCAATTGATTGGCTTCTTCCTTCAAATGTTTTTTTGTGAAAATTTTGTTGCCCCTTTTCTAGGGGCATATTTTAATTGTACTCTATCTTTTGGTTCTATAGCCATCAATGATTATAAACAGTCTCTCCAGTTCGAAAACTTGAATGAAGAGAAGCGGAATATACAATTAGAGGTTTGTGCTTCCTTACATTGGTCGGTTGTATTAATTATCTCTCATTTTTGTTGTTGTTGAGCAATTAGTGTGCACTGTGTTTGTAAGGGCAGGTCATCAGAGGTGGTAGAAGAGAGAAGATTTCGATATTTGATATCGTTGTTGGTGATGTAGTACCTCTTAAAATTGGTGACCAGGTGAGTACATTTGATGTTGCTCAATGCACTGTTGTCATTCAATGTTATCTTGAATCGTTACTTTTTTTCACCTAGGTCCCAGCTGATGGCATCCTTATATCTGGTCACTCCCTTGCAATTGATGAATCTAGCATGACTGGAGAAAGCAAGATTGTAAGCTGGTTTAACTAATTTCTGAATTAATTCCTTAATTGTAAAGCTAATATTTTTCAAGTATTTCTCTCCTTTTGTAGGTTCACAAGGACAAAAAAGCACCATTTCTGATGGCTGGTTGCAAAGTTGCTGATGGATTCGGAAATATGCTTGTATTATTACTACTCTAGTTTGATCCATTTCTGTTCTTTCTGTACTGTCAACTTATAATCTGGATGTGATGTCATTACAACCTGCAGCTACATTAAGATTGGCTGCACAAATTGTTCCCCATCCCCCAAAAAAAGGAAATAAGGGTTGCTGTATTTTGCTTCACTAATTAGTGTATTGGGACTTTCTATGGCCTTTATAGCATCTTGGGGTTTTGTTTGAATATATCCCTCATTACGCATTCATATATCTTAGATCTTCTTCTGCTTGTGAGTGGGTCATCTTACATTGCTTTTATGTAGTCCTCTGCTTCTCTAAGGGCTTGTTCTTCAATTAGTTGTCTGGCTTGGAGTTTTCTCTTGATGATTTGTAGCATGCATGTTAGATCTTCTTCTTGCCCTCATGCATATCAAATTCGTCTCTACTAAATTTCCCTATACTGATGTGACGGCTGTGGTTTGAACAAAATGGTTCAGATTATCGAACAAGAATTCATTGCATAGTGCATCATTGTAATGGTGGTACCTGTGGTACATTAGCCCACGTATACAAGGTTTTGTGGGGCTACCTTGTACATGCAATAAGAATGGAGGCCTAGAGGGAAGTTTGAGAAGTAGCATTAAATATGTAGAAAAGTAGCTCTAGTTTTTGGACAAAAAGAGAAACTCCAATGTGACGGTCAAACTGAGGCAAGGTGTAGCAAGAATTTCCTACCTTTCTGTGGCCCATTATATTCTTTGAAGTTATTTCTGTCTCAGTTGTGTGTTTGCACATAAAGTGATAATAAAATATTCATTTACCTCATGGTTTCTTTGAGGAGTATTTATTTTCTTTAATTGTCTGTAGGTAACTGGTGTGGGAATCAACACTGAGTGGGGATTACTGATGGCAAGTATCTCTGAAGATACTGGCGAAGAAACCCCCTTGCAGGTTTCTTCCTATCTTCTCAGAGGCTGCTTATTGTGGTCGCCATTAACATTTATGCTTTCTTAACAAGTCTGTTTCATATTGCCTATGCTAGGTCCGGCTAAATGGGGTGGCGACTTTTATAGGCATAGTTGGGCTTTCAGTTGCTCTTTCTGTGCTGGCTATCTTGTTGGCCCGGTAAGTTATTTATCAGTTGATATGTTGTGTGCAGTTACTGTAGTGTTACAAATTCGATCTTAATCTGTGTGTTCTCATGAGAAAATTTGCAGATATTTTACTGGTAAAACGAAGAATGAAGATGGAAGTGTTCAATTTGTCCATGGTCAAACTAGTATTAACGAAGCAGTTGATGGAGTGATAGGGATTGTTACAATTGCAGTAAGTTTGGTTTACAGGATTTCGGACTTCATCTGTTTGTAGTTCACGACTAACTGCAGTGTTGTACTGCTGTTTAGGTCACCATTGTGGTTGTTGCTGTCCCTGAAGGGCTTCCTTTGGCTGTCACCTTAACGTAACTGTGTTTGAATCTTCATGAGTCACTAATCTTCATCTTACTCTTCATTGTTGTCTGAATGATTCCAATTTTGTTATTTTCATGACAGGTTAGCATACTCAATGCGCAAAATGATGGCAGACAAGGCTCTGGTATGTAATTTCTGATATCTACTCCTAACATTTGCAGATTTTTAGAATGCATATGAAACCATATAAATTTCTGTCCTTGCAGTGACAAAATTTATTAAAACTAGTGCATTTGCAGGTGAGAAGGCTATCAGCTTGCGAAACTATGGGCTCTGCAACTACTATATGCAGTGATAAAACTGGAACATTGACCTTGAATCAGGTAATATTTCCATAGGAAGTGCACTGTTCCCAAATTATCCATTTTTATGTGTTATCCTATTTTCTTTCTACAATGCTATTGTTTTTTTTTTATTTTCCCTTTTTCTAAAACCAAAATATTAAGGAATGTATGTGATCACTTTCCCCCAAATATGCTGAGAGATACAATTTTTATAAGATTAGAGCACAGATGAACCTATTTCTGTATATAGTGAGGAGATTACATTCAATTTTTGAATTGTATTTGGCGTTTTCCATCTTATAGATGACTGTGGTTGAGGCCTATGCTGGAAAAAATGAGTTGGATCCTCCTGGAGACCCATTGCAGATGCAGGGAGAGCTTTTGTCTTTGCTCATTGAGGGCATTGCAGTAAATACCACTGGAAGTGTTTTTCTGGCAAAGGTATGCTGTTTGCTTTTCTTTCTTGTTGCCTAATTTTGTATGTACCCAACAAAATGTTTGTGGATTGTATCCAAGTAGAATAAAGAGTCCATTTTTCTATCATTTGCACTTTACACAAGTGCTGCTTAATGTCAGATACATGCTAAAGCAGTTTAATGAGTTTGTTGGACTCTGCAGGGCCAGCTTCCTGATATGGTTGTTTTCATCTTATTCCTAAGTTTAAGGATTGGAAACAGTTCTATTTTTTCCCTTAAAATTTGAAAGATGAATGTCAAATCTTTACTTGAAAAGATTCTCCATTACACAGTGAAAATTTGTGCTTATGACTAGCTTTGTAGTTTTTTTTACAAAGCTGCTTCAAATATTAGCTTCAATTGTTAAGTTTCCAATCTTTATTCTTGTGCATGTCCTGGGTGTATGAGTAGGGTTATTTGATTGAGAACATATGGTCTAAAATTGCTTTTAGACTTATTTATCAATTCCTCATTCAGTTGGAGTATCTTTAAGGGATCTGATCTACATCCAATATTACAAATTTCATGATGCAGTTGTGGATCTACAGTTACAGCATTTAGAAATGAGATTCGCACCAATAATTTAGTAGTTGCCTGCTTTAATTATGCTTTTCTCATCTCAGCTATACCCTTATCCTTACGGGTTTGATTTAACTAATCTGCTCTAAATGTTAGAATAGGAAATATTTGTAAGAATTGTCTGCAAACTACAGTCACATAGACTTTGGCTTTTACCTACAGCCTAGGGGATAATAAGGATTGTTCACTTATATGATTCACCATTCTACCTACCTCTAAAATGGAATAATAATGGTATATGCCTTAGAAATTGTAGTAATGACTGTGCACTATTTCTTCATCTATCTGGAAGATGCAAATTCCATTGTCAGTTGATATATTTACAGGCCAAAAATCTACTTGTGGATTCTGTATGTTGGCAGTAATTGATTTAGTTCTGTCTTTGTATGACTGAAACTGAGATTAGTTGTGATTTATACAGAGCCATTATTAAGTGGTTTTTATTGACCCATACTTCTTTTTTCTGTTCAATGTTATGTTTGGTATATGTCATCTTGATCTCAATAGATTCATGGATTAATTTTAGATTTATTTGCTTGTACAATCAGATGAACACATTGGGGTGGAGGGTTGAATGAAAGAGCAAAAACATCAGACACTTAGTTTTGATATACTCATTTCTTTTGTCTGAATATGGTATATCTACATATGGATGGAGGGATGTAAGCGTCCGTGTTTCATTTCTATGGAACCTATGATCAATTTACTTCCTCAGGAAGTTGAGCCATTCATGAGGTTCTGGTTTTCAAGAGTGCTAACCAAAAAAAAAAAAAAACAACATAGCTATAGCGACACGCACCTGGTCAACAACTGTGGACCTAAACCGTCACACTGTTTCCAAAAATCAACGTCACAATATAATAAAACATCCACAATGTCATAGATACTCCTCGAATATCCCAAAATAAAACTGTCAATTATGCAGTACCGAAAAAATAGGAACAAGTCCTAAACATAATCTCTCAAAATAAATGCTCATGACTTGGAAATATAAATAACACAAACTCCAACCAAACGTCAGGGCTCCAGGATCTTCAACTTGAAGGCATGCAGCTAAAATAATTGCCAGGTAGCCTTATTAGTTGTGAGCTAATCTGGAGTCTAGGAAATGCAAGAAGTAAACCAAACACTCAATAAATAACCCAATAATCTTTTACAAATAACTCTACATTTTCTAGTGCAAGTAACCTATAACCTTTTATGTTTTTTTTTGGCAAGTATCTACGAATTCCAGAGGATGTTCACAATAATTCTTGTCATTGAAAGTTGTAGTTATCATTTGTCCAGGAGGCAATGGGGAAATAAATTTGGCCCATATATATCTCACACGGCTTCTATTTGTTTCCTGAATCGGGTCAGTAGTAAAATTCCAATAAACATTCTTCATTTCAACCCAAGTCCCAGCAAGTTCATGTCAATAGATATTACTAACCTTCAATAGTTGGCATGGAAAATGAAAAACTTAGGATTTTTAGTATTAACATTGTGTTGCTTATAGATGTTGTTTGTGTCAACTAATAAATAATTGTGGATGATGTATCAATGCTGATGTCTTAATTGTAAACTAGTCTATCTTCTACACTATATGGTTTGGTTATTTTGTGTGTCCTACCACAATTTATAGGTTATTTGAGTTAAAAAATGATCTAAAAATAAATAGATGAATATATAAATAACTATATCAGAATAAATGTTGAAATTTTGTTCCAGTTCAAAATGAATTTTCTTTTTTCATTGCAATTTCCAATATTTTGCTATTTTATCATATTCCTTGTAAGAATTACCAAAGTGATCTTGAATAATTTTCTTGATTCTGTTGTTTTTGGTTTCTATTCTTATGGTAATCCCTTTGATAGGATGGTGGCAATGTAGAATTTTCTGGATCTCCCACAGAAAAGGCTATCTTATCTTGGGGGGTCAAGGTATCCTCTTTCTGCACATCGGAATTTTTTTCTTGGTCTTGGTGCATACTTTTGTGTAATCTAAATGTAGCTAGCCATTATATTTAATGCAGCTGGGCATGAAGTTTGATACTGTTAGATCAGAAGCTATAGTTCTCCATGTTTCTCCTTTCAACTCAGAAAAAAAGCGATGTGGTGTGGCATTGCAACTGGTAATTCACTGAATTCTTTCTAATGTTTCCTTGGCATTGGCAGTATTGAACACTCTCTGGATCGACTTAGTATATGTCATGTTGCATAGGTTGCAGCTGCTGTCTTGGGCTTGAGTATTCTTGCTTTTCGCACCTTGTCTTTTTTGTTTTATTTTATTCTGATTGGAGGTTTTACAAACAACCATGCGTGAAAATGTAATTGTCTGATGGTAATTGTCTGATGTTTCCTCTGGAATTCGCCATCGTTAGCTTACCAACTAGTAATAAATGGACCAGTGTCCAGGAGTCTCACCTCCTTTCTGCTGAAGCCTGTTGGCTTTGCAAATATAATATCTAGAAAATAATTAAGGCACAACTGAGAGCTGATACACTCTGTATGCTTTATGGGTATTCTGTAGGTGTCATGAAATGAAATATCGGGCTATATTTAAAATATCGGCTCATATATTTCAGTGTCGGCCCCCATACCAATATTTTCCAATATTGGGACAAAATTGCAATATATCCGAAATAATGGCAAATATATATGATATTTGGCCGATATTTTCTTGTCAAATTACGATTCATAAAAATTCTTTTGTTTTTAATATGTTTGATATTAATACATATTATTCAATATATCTAATAACGATATGGTAGTGACCGACACTTATAACAACATTTTCATCTATGGTAGGTATTGTATAGATGTACCAAATTTTATGTAGAGGTAATACTTGTATCTGATCCATGCAGTTCAAACTGATTAAAGAATATGATGTTCAGTTTCCATAGTTAAGGGGCACGTTTATTGTTTGTCTTTTTATTTCCTGGGGTGGTTGGGACAGAAATAACTTCATTTAAATTTGAGATGTGTCATCGCAAATTTGTTCATCCCCGTGTTATCTGGGCTTGGGATGCATTATCATGGATTTTATAATTTCATGTTATTGGGTGGTGGAGGCTACCTTTTTATGCATTTATGTTTTCTTGTTCTAGAGAGTGACAAGAGGAAAAAGCTCCATTTGGATTTGGGATGCTTTATCATGGATTTGTTTATCTTATGTTATTGTGGCAAGGTAGTTAATTGTATGTCCACTTTGTTTTTCTTGTTCCAAGCTGTTTGCTTTCCGAGATTGTACGAAAAAAATTCTCATATAAGAAATATTTCATTTTTTTATGCAAATTTGACACTACCGGGTCTAAATAATGTTGTTTTTTTGAACATGAAGAAATAAAGCAGCTCTTTGATGTGGTTTTCTTGATGGCAGAGTTCAATAATTTATGGTTCATGAAGCTGATAAATCCAATCTCTTTGAACTGAAACAATGCCATACTCTGTACAGTACTGAATCAACTGCTCGATATATGCTACAGATGATTTTTGTTTGCAAAGGGCTCTTGTACTTCTTCGTGATCCAATAATTTGTCTAACAATGAGTTTTCCATTTTTGTTTTCACAGACAAATTCAGATGTTCATATTCACTGGAAGGGGGCTGCCGAAATGGTTCTTGCCTCGTGTACACATTTTATTGACAGTGATAGTTGCTTGAAGTCCATTGAAAATGAAAAGGCAAGTGTTAAGGTTAATTACTTGGTTGCTTTTGTTTGATAGAAGATTGATCTCTAGGGAGTTTGAGGTCTGTCCTGCCAAAATGGAAGAAATATTGCTATGCATCTTCATCCCTTCGCCAAGCATATTTTAACTTTTGTCATGTTTCATTTTCAAATATATGGTATTTTTTCCGCAGAAAATGATTTGCATATGCAACCATTCAGTTTTTTTCGGCAGCCTTTCCCTTGCCATTCTTCGGTTTTTTTCTTGTGAAAAATAGATCTTGTTGATTGAGTTTTATGGAACTAGTAGTGATATTTATTTGAATTTTATGAGCATAAGAAAAGATGAGGTTTTGAAAATATCTTATTTTAGTAGTAGTGCTGTTGTATTTGCTATTCACATGCTTAAGAAATTAAAAATCTATGTAGTTTTAGCAGTCTGTCTAGCAGAATCAGCGTCTTCATGCAGGATTGACATAAGTCAGGATACTTGTGTGCTTTCTTTTTGTTTTGTGTTCTTCAGTCATCTTTCAATGGAATTATTGAGGACATGGCATCAAAAAGCTTGCGATGTGTTGCCTTTGCCTACAAGCCTTATGACAAGGACAACGTTCCTAATACCAAAGAAGAGGAGCTAGCTAAATGGGTCCTTCCAGAGGATAGCCTTGTTTTACTTGGTATTGTTGGTATAAAGGTACTTCATGACTTCTTTTCTCCCCTAATGGCATCATTAGTCTTTAGAATTTTATGAAATGGAGTAGTGACTACTGATTGATTAGAAATGTAAGTAGTAAATTTAATTGTCATTACATGTTGGAAAAATCTTTAGGGCAGTATTTAATTAATGTCCTGCCAAATTTGTCCCCATTTTTTTGTTTTTTTTCCCCCTAGAAAGTATGAGTTCATAATGTGGAAGTTTAGGAAACTATAGAAATATACATGCTAAATTTACAGAGAAATATCATGCGTCATGTAATTGTTGTCTTGTCCGTTCACTTTTTATGTTTCACCTTTATGTGATGCTAGATTGCAAGGGTTACTGATATCTTGGCAGCGCTCTCATGTTTCCCTGTGTATCTTGATTCTAAAACGAGAAATAATTTACACTCTCACGCCTACTGCCAGAAATTTAACCTAGTTGTGAGAATCCTATCTGAAAAAAGAATTGGGTTAGATAGTAGGCTACTGCTCTATCAGGAATAAGAAAAGGGAGACGACATACCTTGAAGCGTTGAATTGATTTCTTGATTTGGAAAACCGTGCTGATAGTTTTCAGTTCATAAGCCATGCAAAATGCATGGCTACGCATTTGACAACTCATATGTGCTCAGACATTCAACTGTTCATCCGTAGTTTTACATGCTGTAATCTATTATCTTGAATTTCAACTGAACTTTTTAGACACTACATGAGCTTGCCATTTTCTTTTACTATTAGAAGTGCCAATTATTTTCCTTTTTCAATCAAATGCCCCTTTTTGCTGATGCCTTCTTTTAGGATCCTTGTCGATCTGGTGTCAAAGATGCTGTGAAACTATGCACAGATGCTGGTGTCAAGGTATGTACTACGTATTGTTTCTGTTAGTGGCTATTTGTGTAGCTCTTGATATGTATAGATTTGTAGCGAATATATGAATAGTTGCTACAATCATGATTCATGATATCTTTCTCCTGCTTTTTGTCTTCTGTATTTCAAAATTAGCTGGCCTTTGCACATGTGAAACAGATTGTTTCATGATATACTTACTTTTAACATCTTTATTGCGAGCGGTGGATGAAAAAGAATTTGTTTGACTACAACAGGTGCGCATGGTAACCGGAGATAATATTCAAACAGCAAAATCAATAGCTTTGGAGTGTGGCATCCTCGCCTCAGATGCTGATGCTACCGAGCCCACTGTCATTGAAGGAAAGACATTCCGTGCACTCTCTGAAGAGGATAGGGAGAAAGTTGCAAAAAGAATAACGGTACGTTGTAAATGACATGGTGTTGGGGACACATCAAAGAAACTGAAACAAAACGGTATTAACATATTTTTCTGAGTCCTGTTCCGGTACTTCCTTTTTTTAATTCTCCCTTGTATTCCCCGTGGGGAAGATTTCATTAATAGCAAGTGGACTTTGCCCATTCCTTTATTGAAACTTACGGTAATGTTATACAAGTTTATTTAGCTTGCATTTGATATTAAAGCCATTTTTCTTTTTTTTTGAATTTGATGACCAGGATAAAACATAATATTAAAATATATTGGTCGTATCTTATAATTCTAGCTATATAAGTTGTCAAAATGAAATCCTCATCTTAGGAGTACGGGAAGACTCTAATAGCTCCCTATTTTTCCATCAGTGTTGCTTCTTGGTAGTTGATATTTGCATGAAACTAGTGTATTAATAGTATTGGTTTCATCTATGTAGGTAATGGGAAGGTCTTCACCGAGCGACAAACTGTTGCTTGTGCAAGCTTTATGCAAGGGAGGGGATGTTGTCGCAGTTACTGGGGATGGTACTAATGATGCTCCTGCACTTCATGAGGTCTGATATTCACACCCAAAAGAAGAAATTTGTGTTATTCATGTGTTTGTTTGGTGTGAGTTTCCACACGATAACTGTAGATCAGAGTATAAAAGCAAGTTAAGATTCCTGACTATCCCCTTCCAACTCTAATGCCCAAGGAAAGAAAATTTTGCAATCCAAGAGATTGTTATCAGTCATCTTATGTAGATGACATGTCCTCGACATCCTAATGTCTTCATAAGCTGCCGGCCACAACAATCTCCCGAATCCATTACATGGATCGTATGTCATCTTTATATGTTGTTATCAGTCATCTTATGTAGATGACATGTCCTCGACATCCTAATGTCTTCATAAGCTGCCAGCCACAACAATCTCCCGAATCCATTACATGGATCGAATGTCATCTTTATATGTTGTTGGAATTCAATGAACAAAGATCATTTCTGTGCTAGCTTTTTATGATAGACTCAGTCTTGGTGTTTCATGTGGATTGCACGTGAACAATATAATATATGGATGCCCACATGCTCATGGAAATCGTAGACAAAGCATGCAGGCAAAGCCCACAGCAAAGAATGATCTATAGGCCATTTCCTCACTCCAAGTTACTTATTAGCAGCATGGTTTTGATATTTGAAGTTGTATTTCCGCTATTTACTTCTGTAGAACTTAAGTTGATTTACTTTCAACCTTTGTTTCTTAGGCAGATATAGGTCTTTCCATGGGTATTGAGGGAACTGAGGTTGCAAAAGAAAGTTCCGACATCATCATCTTGGATGACGACTTTGCTTCAGTGGTGAAGGTATGCATGCCTTCTGTTCATATGTATATTATGGAGGTGAATCTTCATTCTCCTATCTACGGGATTTTAGTGAATGACTTATGGAGTAGATGGCTCATACGAAAGATAGGCTTTGTCGCAACACTAATTTTTTTTTTTACAATGTGAAAACAGATTTTCTACAATGTAGAAATAAAATTGCATACATCTAACCTTCTTGAGACCACACAATGTGAGAGTCTTGTGCTCGGGGCAACCCCATTGCTTGTTTTGACCAAAAAAGCATGCAGGCTGTGATATATGCTTGAAAGAATCTGTTTTTAATTTGTGGCATTTACTCTATGAATAGAATTGTGGCTCAATAAAATGAAACTTATAAAATCGACCTTGCAGTTTACTTAGTGCCATGAAGGCTATACCTGTGCAGGTTGTTCGATGGGGAAGATCTGTATACGCAAATATTCAGAAATTTATACAGTTTCAGCTAACCGTTAATGTTGCAGCACTTGTAATCAATGTCGTGGCTGCTATTTCCTCTGGAAATATTCCTTTAACTGCAGTGCAGGTAGATAGTTCTCTATTAACATCCATTCATCCTTCTCTTCTGTATTGCCACATTTTTTGCACCGTTAACTGATCTGTCCACTTGGTGCAGCTTTTGTGGGTCAACCTTATCATGGATACTCTTGGAGCACTTGCATTGGCAACTGAGCCGCCAACTGACCATCTTATGCATAGAGCACCGGTTGGTCGAAGGTCAGAATCAATTTAGCTGATGGGAGGGTGGTAGTCTTGTTGATCTTCTAATATTTTGTTTTTTTTAATCTTTTAGGGAACCTCTTATAACTAATATCATGTGGAGAAACCTCATCATACAGGTAAAAGAATTTTTCCCCCCCTCATTTCTGGTGATCTTGAAGAGATTTTCATGTAAAATGAAGATTTTCTCAAGTTATTAACTTTTTTTTTTCCATGGTCTTGCAGGCTTTGTATCAAGTAGTTGTCCTCCTTGTTCTCAACTTCCAAGGCAGGAATCTTCCATTTATTAAAGGCCATAGCTGGGAGCAGGAGACAAAGCTGAAGAATACTTTGGTTTTCAATGCATTTGTTCTCTGTCAAGTAAGTCTCAACTGTGAATTAAGGCTTCAATATCTGAAAGAACATATATATAATTGCTTAAATTGCTGGTATAATACACATTATTTAGTAACTTAGTTTGCAGTCTCTTTGATATTGATGAAAAATCGGCCGATATATATTGGTATTGGATCATCTAATACCGATATTTTCTAATACTATAACAAAATTGTTTTTTTATTGTCGTATTAACGATATATTACGACATATTCAAAATATTTGCTAATATACCTGATTTTTCAACCTACATTCACTTATCAGTTTATAATTCTTAAATTTTTTCTTATTCCGATATATCCAATACCGGCATATATTGTCTGATTGTCTGATATTAATATAATTGTGACCGGGATGAATCCGATATTTTTCATCCGTGGTTTGAGTTGAAAAAAAAGGAAATTACTAATCGTTTATGCTGCAGATATTCAATGAGTTCAATGCTCGAAAGCCCGACGAGATCAATGTCTTCAAGGGAGTTACTAAAAATCCCCTCTTCATGGGAATTGTAGGAATCACAGCTGTGCTTCAGGTGGGTTTTTCTGGCTATTTTAACTATAGATTTTTCATTAATGACTCTTTTCCCAATCTCTCTTTTCTCCCCACTGCGCTATGTTCATCTCCTTCAATTTGCCTGTTGCTTATAACACTGTTTGTTATCGTCAGATAATAATTATCGAGTTTCTTGGGAAGTTCACTTCAACAGTTAAACTAGGTTGGCAGCTATGGCTTTTTTCAATCGTTCTTGGCCTTATCAGGTTGGTACAAGTCTTTATCAATTATTGTCAATGTTTATCAATCTGAAAATAATATTTAGTCAGTGTTTATCCCACCTCATTCTTCCAATGGTGATGATTTTATTATAGCAACTTGGACGGCTAGGGTTACAATAGCATATTAAAATATATTTAAGTTGTTGTGAAAGAACATTCACGGTCAGAGAAATTGAGGACTCTTAACAGCTCCAACTCGTCCTGACTTGATGGCACTTTCGCACCTCCAGTCATCATCATATAAGGAATTTCTCACTTATAAGGGAATCATTTATAAGTAGATACTTGAGAAGATTGCAATAATTCAGTATCCTGATAAATTTCCACATCTCCTTTACAGTTGGCCTCTTGCTGCCGTCGGAAAACTTATTCCGGTCCCTCAGACTCCCTTATCTAAGGTCGTCCTGAAGCCATTTCAACTATCTAAGGTCGTCCTGAAGCCATTTCAACGATGCAGAACTGCACGCCGCACATGAATTCCATCTACATTTGGTTGACTTAACTAACCGATGAGTATTGGGTTACCCGATTTTAGTCTGACCCTTTGCACTGCACAATTCGCACTGCACAACTAACGTCTGAACAATGTCAAGTTATTTATGCTGTTGTTCTCAAATACTTCATCGAATGCGATGAAGGATTATTATTTACTTTGTATTTTGAAAATGTAAAGGAAATATAACGGTAAGTATTGTTGATTTATTATGATTAGTTTGATATGAAACATTGGCTTGTTCTTTTGCTCCATTGCCGGACGATATTGAAGTATTTTAGAACATTCATACAACAATATCTATGAGATTTCATGTTATTAGGTGACATAATATTCATCTATTTTTATAAATTTGTAAATAAATAGATAAAATATTATATTATTTAAATATAATTTTCTATCAATTTTCATAGATTCAATAACCAAAAAGACTAATAGATGTTAATGCTCTATGCATTTTGCACTTGCACGCTATGTAGAAGATTCATACTTGCTATTAGTTCATACAAAATGCTCCACACGCTTTCAATAAACATATTAACAATTTAACATTATTAAAAGACTTTGCCCTGTCTCCAGAAATGAATTTCACACACAAAGTTTGAAAACAAAGATCTTTTGGGTCTATAGCCATTCATGCTCTAAATGGTATAAATAGATATTAAATAGACAGTCGCCGGAGCTGCTATACCCGATAACGTGTTTTTTCCTCAGGAGGCTGCTCAGTTCAGAGCTCAGCTAGCAGAAGCAGGAGTAAGCCAAATGGTTTTTCTTGGTGATATAATGGGAGATATAGTCATCGACCGAAGCAGCAGAACCCGGGATATTGGCCGGGACAAGTATTTCGGTTTTGCCAGAAGCAATTCTCTTCCCAGCTACGTTGGCATAAAACAGCCCCGAGATGGCCGGCACAAAGACATCGCTTTGAGAACAGATGTAGAAGTCAATAACCTCTTCAAATGTGGGGGATTCCAGATCGAGGAATTTCCCCTTCTTATCCACTGGCATTATCCCCTCCTGCAATCATTTCAAGCAGCAAAGAAATGAATGCTGGTAGTTTTGCAATGTTTTAAAAGCCCGTAGCAACCCGGAGGGCCAGCCGGGTTTCAGATGAGCCGGTTCCAAACACAGGTTGATTTGAATCGGCATGTGTCGGTCTAGAATAAGAGCATGCAATAAGAAGGCAGATCATCACTCATGGAGGATGTCAATCTTAAGATACGGACGCTATCCAAACAATGGCCATGACTAATTTAGGCAGTGTAGTGGTGAAGACAAGAGTTTACTCTGTTTAGCATCAGTTCAAGATGTCAATCTTTATTTTATTTTTGATGTATTATCAGCTTTTATCTGACCTGGAAGTGTCGTTCAGGTTGTCTCTCTTCACTCAGTCCTGAGAGATGAGAATTTAGCACCGTGAAGATCAATCAATGTGGTCAAAAGTAATGATCCAAGGGGAAGCAAAGTAAAGGTGTTTTTTCACCTGTATTTAATTATTTATATTTGGGAGGCTATTAGAATTATATTTTGATATATGATTTTACTCGTGCGGGTATAAGGGTAGGCCCTGTATGACCAACTGCAATAGTCAAAACGACTTGAAATAGCTAAAAACCTTAAAGAAAAACAAGTAGTTAGAATAACTCACACACCTTTGTATAAGTTTTCGGGAAGAATTGCTTCAAAGCATCAAGACTGCCATCCCATCTCGATTGAGTCAAATAGATTGCAGTATCCTTGTCGAAGCCAATGTTCTTCAAAAATAGTGCAATCTCCCTTGCATTGTAACAGCTTTTTGATCCCCTATGATCATTACCTTGACAACCCTTCTTTTCTAAGACATCAACCCTTAGGTCCACTGCGACAAAGCGGCCTTCTGATCTCCGACTCAATGTCCTTAACCGCTGGACCATGGAGTCGACGACTTCACGGACCTCTGGTTGTACCTCCAGTGTTCCAAACATAGATAAACAAGCAACGGAGTTGTCACCTTTACCCACATCCCTCTTTTTCATATTTAGGGAAGGGAAGTATGTGGCTAGCCTGATGTTCCCCTTCTTTCTGAAAATCGGTTCGATGTGTACTGCAATGTGATCGTCAGTAACACGATTTGGAACCTTTACAAGAGCAAGGTTTTTTGTCAAGATCTCTGAAGGCTGATGTTTTACCACTTTTATTATCCCATCCAAGCTCCTCACAAATTTGTCAGCATCATAAACATCTTCAAAAGTCCTGGAAGATGTACTAGTGTCACGAATTGATCAAAGTGTTTCATGGTGTTTTAATAGCTAACACTCGATACATTATATCAACCACAACCATGGATAATAATATCGATATCAGTCATATTGAGTGATTGACATTGCTATTGGGTGTACAGATAAAAAATTTTTATAAAGTAGAACAAAAAGATTTGAAGGAAAATATCATTGATATACTAATCGTACCGGCCAATATATCTCCTATGAAAATATTGAGATTTTATCATGGTATTGACAAATATTGGTATGGATTGGTGCAATAACGATATGCTATGTACTGACCTTCTGTCGCCCAGCCTGCTTCCCCTTATGTCAGGAAGCACAAGAGTTGCTCCAAGATTTCTTGCCACAACTACAGCATCAGCAATCTGCCAATACAATAAATTATTCATGTATAAGCTTACCATGTTGGGGTTAATATAGAGTGGAGAATCGTAATTCAATAGGGGCTAAAGTGCTCAGTATCGAAAGGCAAAGACTTTTCACAACGTTAAAACTAATGCTTGTGTATATCGACTTTGATTTCACTGCACCACAACAGTCGGAGGATATCAGACTGACAGGAATGAAGAGGATTTATTTAGTCGACTTGATGTCACGTGGCATGGCTTTGTGGATGTCGTTGATGGTGGTTTTATGTAATGCTGTATCCCTATGAGCTTCCATTTAATCACCGGTTAATGAACTCCAAAATGACATTCTAATTGAGGTATACCACTGGCTTCTGTAACTCGGGTTTTAAGAGTAGAACTACTACTCTCAACTAGCTCTCAGACAAGCATATATGCTAGTTAAAATCTAGAGGAGCAACATAGAAGTTGCCAGTACGATTGCAGCAGAAATACCCTAGAAAGGGACTAAAGAAAGTAGTTAACTTGCTGGGACATATCGGAACCGAAATCTGCTACTTGACCTCATCCCTTTGCCAATTATATCCTTCTTCAGAATAAATTGAACTGCAGCCTATGGCCAAAGTTTTCCAATTGGGTTGAATTCTAGTTTCTAGCAGTTGATGATATCAAGCATATATTCATAATTTTAGAAGTGGAAAGCATTATTTCTGCAACATAGATATTACAGTTTGCTTCTAATGGAGAATGTAGATTGTTGAAAAGGAAATACAAAGACAAAAAAATCCAAGAACTTGTGAAGAATGAAATTGGTTCACTTGAACTATCTTCTTCAAATCAAACCAAGTGGTAAGAGAAAAAAATTCAAACATCTCAATTAGGGTGGGAGCAGATGGGAAAAAAAATTGCCATACCTGAGGCAATTTTTGGAAATAGCATAATCTTGAATTGTATGTGTCTATGAGAAGAAAGTGCAGAAGCTCTCCCCTTGGCTCGAGGCCATTCCATCATCTTGACTGATGCTCCTAAAGAGCTTCTCAATTAAAAGAAGTAACAAAAGCCTTCCTGCGAATCAAAGTGTTGGGACGTGGAGAATGGCTAAGGGAGTCCACTCTGCACACCTTCAGACACATACTAGGATTACCTATACATGCTCGACACTATCTTTAACCCTAAAGCCTATACTATTAGGTTATAGGCTAACAAATGTTTATAAGCCGCTGCAACTTTATTCAATTATTTCATAAACCTCTTCAACTCGAATATACTAGCAGTGATCTCCCCCTCATAAATGAGCCCACCCGCATCAAACACTCCCTCATAAACTCAAATTCGTGCAACGCATTACTATAACACACCAATTAAGCCAAGTTGTACTAGTGATTTACGCCCACGTCTACATGTTAATGCCCTCCTCATGGACCTCGCTGGTACCTACGTCCAAATAGAACCATTGGCACCTGTGCCACCTGCTGGGGTGGAGTAATCAACAAGGAGGGAATCACACTGTGTATACCTATGATAACACATAAGATCTTAGTCACATAGGTTGAATATCATCTTTAACCCGAAAGCCTAAGCTTTTGGGTAAAAAATTAACACATATTTATGAGTTACTGTAACATAATTCTTCCATATAGGGCTTTTACAAGCCACACATGCTTCCAACACAAACTGACAAACATCTAGCCAGCGCAGTTTCCATTCCAAAATAGAGGACTAGTGCCACATTCTACGTTCCTCACAACAGCAAAAATTAAACAATTTACATCTAATGATCAGAATCTAAAATGAATCCGAGGATCATGTATGCAGATGGCTTCATCCATCAGGTGTCAAGTAGTTGAAGGTTTACAGGTTCTTGGGGACACTTGAGGCCATGTTTCTACCAGAGCATGTGTTACATGGTTATGGCTGACAACATTATTTCTTTCTTGAGTATCTTTTTCAGAAGACTATATATGTAGGTATAAAATTCAGAACATTTGTGACTAAATTTGTAACATCTCAATGTTTCAACTAGGGTTTATTAGACTTTCGACCTGAGCAAGTTATTAATGAGAATTTGTTGAAAGTTTATGGGCTCTTGGGGACACGTGAGGCCATATTTCTACTAGAGCATTTGTTGCATGGTTATGGCGAACCACATTCTTTCTTCCTTGAGTACCTTTTTTAGAAAACTATATATGTAGGTATAAAATTCTAAACATTTGTAACTAAATTTGTAACATCTCAATCTTTTGACTCGGGTTTATTAGATTTTTGACCTGAGTAAGTTATTAATAAGAATAATCAATACACTATTAATTGTAGGTAAGTTAAATTAATTTCACATTGGGACCAGTGTGTTAGATTCATAGAAATATTGAAAGAATAATTTGATAATTTTTTATTGTTAATTAGTAATTATTTTCAATACCTTAAAAGAATAATTAGAACTTATTGTGGTAATAACATGTATTAAATATATATATGAGTGTAATTAATATTATGAAAAAATAATTAAAATAGTTTAATTAATTTTAATAATTAAAAAAGAAAGACAAAAATTTATCAAAACAAACAGCCCCTAATCTCTCCACATGTCTTGACAGTCATTAAAACGACATTCACCCCCCCTTCACTTGCATATGTAACAGCTGTCCCTTTTCTTCGTGAGTGTTGCGAGTTTTATATCGGAAAGTTTGAGACAAAACCTCTAATTTATAAATTTGGGGAGTTCTCCCCCCATAAAGCGTCCTTTTGGGGTGAACTCTCCCCCTGGACTTGTGCTCGTATCAGTTGTGAGTCCCACATCGAGGAGCTTGAAGTAGAACCTCCAACTTATAAGTTTAGGAGGCTCTCCCGCACATAGGGTGTCATTTTAGGGTGGGCTCTCCCCCGAAACTTGTGTTTACAACAGTGGTGCTTTCATTGAGACCAGCCTCAACCCAGAGAAGGCTACCTGCGGAGGGTTCTGACTAGAAAGAGTTACCTGCGGAAGGGTTGACCTACTGCCAGTTCGCCGGAACAGAATGAAGCATCGCAGAGGGAAATCCACCGAGTAAAGTGCCGCAGAGTGCAGTCGCTAAGATCTGTGACTATCGAAAGGGGGAGGAATGTTGTGAGTGTCACGTCGGGGAGGCAGCTCCACAAGAGCCGCCTTATAAATTGGGGGAGATTCTCCTCCCTCAAGGTGCACCTTTTGAGGAGGCTCGGGTTTCAGCGGCTTATACTCACAACAGTGAGCCTCTATAGCTGCCCCTTCTTTTCTTCTTCCCCAATAACTTCTGTGCATTGAAGGAAAAATTAATGGAAGAAATTCAGCAGTGGGGAGATGGGAATTGTATTTTATTTATGGTATGCCTAGTTTTTAATGACGGGGGCATTCGATCATTTGGGCAGTGGAGGTTTGTGCGAATGGCTGTCTAGAGAAAAACAGAAGGAAGAACCGACAGTTTTCTCCACAATGCCGCTACTGCACTTGCGTGGAGGAAGAAAAAAAATTGGCAAGTGAAATTTCACCCTTTGTCTATAATTTTCACATTCTAGGTTGTCAACTAAATGTTATAAATATAGTAAGTTAACTTGCATATAAAAATCTTGGCCGTCATAAAGCATTTTATAAGCTTTAAGTGTCTGCAAATCATGCATGAACAGTGAGTGGCCAGTGCGCTGAAATTTATGTCAACGAAGTTACCATTTTCACACACTACGAGATGTGTAGTATAATTTTTTATTGACAGAATGTAATTTCGATTTTCAATGTGTTAGTAACCAAGCACTGAAATTGCTTCGGCAAACAAAGGAAGCTACAATTTCTGCCTTGGCAGTGATGATTTCCGTCAATCACAAAAATTTGATTTTAGATTTTCGTAGTTACGTAATAAGTTAAGTTCAAGTCAATCATTTATATGGTAAATAAAAACATTAATGATCATAATTTTACTGATATTACTCTTTATCATGGGTAGTCTAATTTTATGTTGCCGAGATACGATTCCAGTAACCCGAAGACATAGAACAAGAACAACGAATACGTGGCAGTAAGCACATTAATATGACTGTCGCTCTTGGGTTGAAGGGAGGCACGGGTAATGCCGTGTCCCTGTTCAGTAGCTGTAGAATGCAAAATTTGGGGCAAATTTATTAAATTAAAGGGTTTATGGGTGGATAAATTTGGGATTGTAGTTATATTCGATATATTTTAATATCTCTTTTGGACCCGTATAAATTAATGAGGACGATTGAAATAAAATTATTGAATTCATAAGCTTAATTCAATAATAATAAAACGGTATATATATATATATATAATGTTTTTTTACGGCCTTAAAAATGAAAATGGTACATCGGTGCGAAGGGTAAGAATCGGGTAAAATCTTAAGAGTTGGTTAAATAATTAATTATTCATAATTTTTTTTTAATGTTTTCGGTAATAATTTCTTCACATTAATTTCATTCGCATGCGTGATTTTCTTAACTATCTATGATTAAAGTATAGAAAGTTATATGAAAATACCATGATATCAAGTAATATAGAATCTATAGTACTACAATGTAATCTACAATTATTCGATACTAATTTTTATATCTCGGGGATTGTGGTCATTTAGGGATATAATTATAGTCCCATGAACATTGTTAAAATATCGATTGATATCGTATCGATGGATATTGGATTAAACATGTGATTGAGATTGAGTAATTAGTACCCTGTTTATATTGGATTAAACATGAACCCCAATTGGACCACGGGAATATATGCATGGCATATTTTGGATTTATCCCAATGGGAATAATAAAAATATTGTTCGTCCAGATTGAGTTCAATATTTGTACAGTAAAAATATCATGAAACCATATAGTTTGTCACTTGTTAAGCTTACTAATATCGATACCTCATTAATTTTACCTAACCGTTGAAGGTGGGCACATAGTTGTTGGTTCATAATAACATATAAGATTCAATACTATTATTGAGATATTTTACATTGTTGGAACCTTGATAAGGATAGGTTTGATGGAATATATATATTTTTTTGTTGATAATCAGATTCGATAAAATCTTAATTACATTCCTGATATTTAGTTTTCTTGTAGTTTTTGAGCCGTGATTACAACATGACACTAAATTTTGAATAGTTGTTGATTTATTACATATTATTAATTTTATATATGTTTGATATTATTATCTAAGATACTTTATTATATTCGGATATTATTAATTTTATTTACTTGTTGAACATTTACCTCACTATTTTTTTTATTAGCTCCGGAGTAGAGGGGTTAAAAGCGGATCAAAGGAGGTCGTGCAATTGCTATCAAGAATCCAATTAGAGATGGTCTTGAAGTTTAGAAGTTCTATGATGAGAGATTGTGAAACTTCTTCATTACTTTATTAGGTATTAGACATTTTATCGGGATTGTATTTCTAAAAGTTTTTGACAGTATAAATATTTTTGTTATCATACATTTCAAAGAGTTAATTACTTATTAATGATATTATATTTAATAATATATTTATGATGTCCATTTATTGTTAAAGTTTTTCGTGTGGTTGATCTCGGTTAGGTTAGATGATTCGAGTCTAAGTTGCCACAGGATTAACTTCAGATTTACTTGGAAAGAGATGTCTTCGTGCATCAGAAATAAGGAAATAACCATCTTTCATAAGATCCCACAATGAAGCATCACTGAGCATTATGCAAGACTCAAGAGGAACCTCCATAGATTTTTAGCAGCAATTTTAAGACAACAGAAAGAAGTATGTCGACTGTGCACCTGTGAGATATGGTATTCAGGACCATCAGTTAAAGAGAAAGTAACGTATCCCTCCGACTGTGCTGCCTCTTCTGCCAAGCATATAACATGTGCAAAATTATGACACAGATGATTAGCAGAACATAAACTTTTAAGGTAGCATTTATGAAATACACATTCATACTTCAAGGAGCTTGGAATATGTACCCGAATTAGGAACAACCCAGCAAGGTTTTAGCTCTGGACCATCCTCTTTCCAAGGACCACTCTTAGGAAATGAAACAGTAGTCTGTTCTGCCAGCTTGATGTTTTTTAAGTGATTATCTGGAGATTGGGGCATCTTCACCTTCAAAGAATAGCAAAAGGAAAAGCAAAAACGAAGGAATAAATACATGACAAAAACCAAAATCACTAATTTCTACTCTGACAAGTTCTATATGCTGCCCAAAGAATACATAATTTCTGTAACATCTTCCGGGTATCCGCCGAGGTTTAATCAGAATCATATAAACCAATCTGAAACTACGCATTTTCACTAGCATATTGGGTGTGTAAATATGTTATCCAGCATACACATAACCTAAATATCCAAATTACAAATGCAATAAATCTATCCATGCCGTAGTCTCCCACTTCTGTCCCGGGGTGCTAAGGGGCTTTTGTTTTTGGAACAGATAACAGTGTTTTGCTGACATCTTGAATTAAATTTTTGTTGCGACATGCTATGTTTTCTTTCCTATTGCTAGTGGGTTGATGGGTCGCACGTCCAACACATATTTTGGCCTGGTGTGCTCATGACTAGAAATAGGTGACCTAATGGCAGCCGCCCGACTAAACATACCAATAGTCACCACCACAAATCTTCGGCAGTGAAACAAATTACATGGTGGAGCAATCATAGAATTTGACTTACAGTGATGCTGCAAACTATGTGATTCCCAAACGCCCCCTTGGACTTTCATACTTAAACTAATTATTGGGCTTTCACTTACTAGCAATTTAACCTCTTGGATAAGTTGGTTTCCTTGCAGATCAAGTCCACACTAAAAAAAATTGCCTAATGGCATTTTTAAATATCATCAAATGAAAAGCAAAAACTCGCAATGTAAATAAATCGGCAATCAGATTTTAATAATTAGCAGATAGCAACAATGAAGCAAAACATTTTTAGCAAGGTATTATTAACCAAAAATAAAATAAAAGAAACAGAGGAAGAAGGAGAAGGGATTTAAGAATTACTTCTGCAGCGGAATCAAAATGCTCCCTCTTGATCATATGAGCAAGCATAGCAAACATGGTAAGAGTAAGAAACCCAGCCAAAATCTGCCTCGGATCCACCATTGTGCTAGAGATCCAATCGCGGAAAGCAACTAACTTCGAAGTCTCTCTCTTCCTCTCTCTTCCTCTGAGATTCTCTCTCTCAGATCTTTGTATCCTCGAGCTTCCCCACTGATGAAAATTCAACATCGCAAACAATAAAATGAGCCCAGAAAAGAATAAAAAAAAAGCAATTAAACGAGTCCTTTGGAGGGCATAATAAAAGATCTTTGAGGCGATTACTTGTCATACTCTTCTTTTGTGAGCAAACGCAACCAGGTCGGAGAGGATTGGATATGATGTTTAGCTGATACGATAGAGATTGATCTGCTACCGGCTAGAGAGAGACAGAAAGGAGGACCGGCATAGCTCAAAATGCGAAAATGGAGTTTCCTCCCACCGACACCTCAACAGGACAGCGATGGACCGCCTAAATCCCCGTCTGTTTTCTCTTTTTATTTTTATTTTTTAATTTCCCCGTGTTTTCTATTTTCGTCTTCAATAATAGAGCGAGTTATAAAGACACCGCAATTTATTTTTGATTTCTATAAATTTATAATTGATAAAAGAAAATATATCTTAATAAAAAGTTATTTATTTAATTGTCAAAGAAAATTTAAAAAAAATAAAAAAAAAACATTTTACAGTTATTACTATATTTAGATTTTCTCTTGCAAAGCAAATATGGTAATTTTTTTCTTGTGTTTTTTTTCCTTTTTTTATTCTTTTAAAAATCAAAAGACTCTTACGATATCTTTGGTTCTAGAAAAAAATTAATACGTTTTTGATATTTGAATTGTGGTAAAATTAGAGAATTACTTGATCTTTCACTACGGGTTGAGTTAGAGTAGGTCTGATCTTCGTCTCTGTTAACCTGAAACATGTACACCATAAATTATAAATAAGATGTCAGAAAATTGACGAAACTCACATCCGTTTTATATTTCGACGCTTAAGTTAGAAATATTTTCAAGAAAATAAAAAGATGTATGAATGATATTAGAAAATGTAGAGTTTATGTGTGTGGGGGGATATGAGAGGACTAAACTCTAAATGTGTGTCTAACGGGGCGGGCTTAGAGAGATAGAGGTCCGAGCTTCATTTGACTGCATGTAGTCGATGGCTCACTAAATTTGCATTCGGTAAGTGGCTCACTAGGAGTGTACTTAGTAAGTGGGTGCATTTAATAAGTGATTCACTAGAGATGTATTCGTGAAGTGGCTCACTAAAAATACATTCGTGTAGTGGCTCACTAAAAATATACTCACGGAGTTACTAATTAGGGGTGCATTTGGTAAGTAGCTTACTAAGGATAGAAAAAAAATGAGCAGTATTAGAGAGAGGGAGCTTGGTTCTCCCTCCTCGCTTCTGGAAGTTGGAGGTTAGAGAAGGATTCATTGGTTCGAAGAGGGCTTTGAGGGTTTTAGCAATGCTCCCAGATGATGATGAAAAGAGATATCCTACCTCGTGGTGGCGAGAAGTATTTGTAATGTGTTGTAGAGAATGATTAGACGCCAAGGTCTACAATAGGTACTACCTCTGGATTCGCTAATTGTTTGAGCGTTGATATGAATTGCCTTTGTGAAGCGTCGCCTAGCTACGATGAGAAGATCATGAGTAATCCTCCCGATCCAATCGTTAGACGGTGCCTACATGCGCATACTCTAACCGTTGTAGGCGCATGCTCTAAGCACCATACGGGCTGCCTGGTTGAGAGCCCTCCGACTTAATTCGTCCAACTATATTATCAATTGGGCCGCTAAAGCTTAGCCCCATTTACTCATTACTTTCTGAGTCTTATCTTAATTATTATAATGACGTTTAGATTAATTCAGATCGATTTCCTTCATAAGGTTTCGTCCATTACTTACTAGGCCCCGTGTCGCATTGATAGTTGAGCATGAGATTGAGTTGACCCATGATCTACTGAATCCATCAAAAATAAAAAAAATATAAATAATACTTTATTATTATATTAAGTAGTAGATTTTTTTATAGTTTAAACTTTTTGTATTTGACCTATAATATAATAATTTTATTATTTTTATGGTTGATAAAGAAAGAATAATAAATAATATATGGGACACACTTTAATAACCATTTAAATACCATCATAACATAATATTTTACCTATTTATATTTGTTAATTAATTTATATAATATTAAATAAACAGGTAAATATTATACTTTAAAATAATTTAAAATATATTAAAATAATTTTTTTAAAAAATGTTACATCTCCTATGCTCGTATGGCATAAATATCGGCGTGGATTCAGGCGGAAAAATTAATGTCAATATCGATGATGAGACGTTGATCAGTCCACTTGGCCTGTCCATCCACCAGCAAAATGAAGAATGGGGGGGCTGCGACT
>JAOVVI020001250.1:0-25319 GCA_028571085.2 Nepenthes alata | reverse complement strand
CCGCCAGTGTCGCTCCCAGCACGTCCAGTGTCACGTCCAGCTCCTCGAGTGTCTCTCCCAGCACCTCCAGTGTCGCACCCAGCACCCCGAGTGTCACTCCCAACTTGTCTAGTGTCATGCCCAACACCCCGAGTGTGGCTCCTAGCACCTCAAGTGTCACACCTAGCAAAGCCAGTGTCGCACCTAGCAGGTCCAGTGTTGCGCCTTGCGCCGCTAGTGTCGCAACCAACACCTCAAGTGTTGTGTCGAGTACCGCGAGTGTCGCTCCCAGCACCTCCAGTGTCACTCCCAGCACCACTAGTGTCACTCCCAACACCTCCAATGTCGCGCCCAGCACCCCAAGTGGTTCTCCCAGCACGTCGATTGTCGCGCCCAGCAATGCCAGTGTCGAGCCCAGCACTGCCATTATCGTTGATAGCACCTCAAGTGTCGCGCCCAGCACCACTAGTATCGCGCCCAATAGCTCAAATGTCAAGCCCAGCTCCCCGAGTGATGCTCCCAGCACCTCCAGTGTCGCACCCAGCACTGCCATTGTCACTCCCAAGACCTCCAGGGTCGCGCCTAGCACCACGAGTGTCGCTCTTAGTGCCTCTAGTGTCACGCCCAGCACCGCGAGTGTTGCTCCAGCACCTCCAGTGTCACACCCAGCACCGCGAGTGTCGAACCCAGCACCACCAGTGTCGCGCCCATCACCGCGAATGTCACTCCTAGTACCTCCTGTGTTGCGCCCAGCACCGCCAGTGTCGCTCCCAGTACATCCAGTGTCAAACCTAGCACCTCCAGTGTCGCTCCCAGCACCTCCAGTGTCGCGCCGAGCACCCCGAGTGTAACTCCTAGCACATCTAGTGTTGCACCAAGAACCGCAAGTGTCGCTCCCTGCACCTCCAGTGTCGCGCCCTGCACCGCCAGTGGTACTCCCAGCACCTCCAGTCTCACGCCAAGTACCACGAGTGTCACTCCCAGCACCTCCAGTGTCTCGGTCAACACCCCGAGTGCCACTCCCAACACCTCCAGTGTCGCGCGTAACACCGCGAGTGTCGCACCCAGCACCTCCAGTGTCGCGTCCAGCACGGCCGATGTCGCTCCCAGCACCTCCAATGTCGCGCCCAGCACCCCGAGTGACTCTCCCAACACCCCGAGTTATGCTCCCATGGCCTCCAGTGTCGCGCCCAGCACTGCAAGTGTCGTTCCCAGCGCCTCCATAGTCGGGTCCAGCCCAATGAGTGTCGCTCCCAGCACCTCTAGTGTCGCACACCGCACCGCGAGTGTCAAACCTAGCTCCTTCACTGTCGCGCCCATGACGACGAATGTCACTCCTTGTTACTCCAGTGTCGCGTCCAGCACCGCCAGTGTCACTCCCAGCACGTCCAGTGTCAAACCTAGCACGCCAGTGTCGCTCCCAGCACATCCAGTGTCGCGAACAGCACCCCTAGTTTAACTCCTAGCACCTCCAGTGTCGTGCCCAGCACCATAAGTGTTGCTCCAAGCACCTCCAGTGCCGCGCCCAGCACCGCCAGTGTCGCTCCCAGAACCTCCACTGTCGCACCCAGCACCCCGAGTGTTGCTCCCAGCACCTCAAGTGTCACGCTCAGCAACACCACTGTCGCATCCAGCACTGCCATTGTCACTCCCAGCACCTCCAGTGTCACGTCCAGCACCGCGAGTGTCGCTCCTAGCACCGCAAATGTTGCTCCCAGCACATCCAGTGTCACGCCCAGCACCGTGAGTGTCAAACCCAGCACCTCCAGTGTCGCGCACTTCAAGGAGAATGTCACTCCTAGTACCTCCAGTGTCGTGCCCAGCACCGCCAATGTCGCTCCATGCATGTCCAGTGTCATGCCTAGCACCTCTAGTATCTCTCCCAGCACCTGCAGTGTGACGCCCAACACCCCTTGTGTAACTCCTAGCACCTCAAGTTTTGCGCCCACCACCGATAGTGTCACTCCCAGCACCACTAGTGTTGCGCCCAACACCGACAGTGTCGCTCCCAGCACCTCATGTGTTGCGCCCAGCACCCCGAGAATTGCTCCCAGCACCTCTAGTGTCGTGCCCAGCACCCCGAGTGTTGCTCCCAGCGTGTCTAGTGTCACGCCCAGCACCTCAAGTGTCCAGCAACGCCAGTGTCGCACCCAGTACCTCCACTATCACGCCCAGCACCGCGAGTGTCACACACAGCACCTCCAGTGTCGCGCCCAGCACCGCCACTGTCGCTCCCAGCACGTCCGGTGTCACACCCAGCACCTCAAATGTTGCGCCCAGCACCGCCAGTGTCAAACCCAGCAACTCAAGTGTCGTGCCCAGCACCGCGAGTGTCGATCCCTGCACCTCTCGTGTCGCACCCAACACCGGTAGTGTCTCTCCTAACACCTCCAGTGTCGCACCCAACACCCCGAGTGTTGCTCCCAACAACTCCAGTGTCACCCCCAGCAACGCCAGTGTCGTGCCCAGCACTGCCATTGTTGCACGTAGCACCTCCGGTGTCGCGCCCAGATCCGCGAGTGTCACTCCTAACACCTCCAGTGTCTTGTCCATCACCGCGAGTGTTGCTCCCAGCACCTCCAGTGTCGCGCCCATCTCCGCGAGTGTCACTCCTAGCACCCCAAGTGTCGCGCCCAGCACAGCAAGTGTCGCTCCCAGCACCACCAGTGTCGCTCCTAACTCCTCCAGTGTCGCTTCCAGCACCGCGAGTGTCGCTCCCAGTACCTCCAGTGTCACACCCAGCACCACGAGTGTCGCTACCAGCACCTCCAGTGTCGGGCCCAGTACAGCAAGTTTTGCTCCCAGCACCTCCCGTGTGGCGCCTAGCACCGCCACTGTCGCTCCGAGCACCTCCAGTGTCGCGCCCAGCACCTCCGGTGTCGCTCCCAGTACCTCCAGTGTCGCTCCTAGCACCTCCAGTGTCACTCCCAGCACCTCTAGTGTCGCGCCTAGCACCACGAGTGTCGCTCCCAGCACCTCCAGTGTCGCACCCAGCACCGCAAGTGTCGCTCCCAGCACCTCTAATGTCGCGCCCAGGACCGCCAGTGTCGTTCCCAGCACGTCCAGTGTCACGGCTAGCACCACGAGTGTCGCTCCCAGCACCTCCAGTGTCGGTCCCAGCACCGTGAGTGTCGCTCCCAGCACCTCCTGTGTCGCGCCCTGCTCCGCGATTGTTGCTCCCAGCGCCGCCAGTGTCTCACCCAGCACCGCTAGTATCACTCCCACCACCTCCAATGTCGCGACCAGCACCGAGAGTGTCACTCCCAACACCTCCACTGTCGTTCCTAGCACAGCCAGTGTCGTGCCCCGCACCTCAAGGTTCCCGGCAAGCACCATGAGTGTTGCTCCCAGCACCTCAAGTGTTGTGCCCAGCACCGCTAGTGTCGCTCCCTGCACCTCTAATGTTGCGTCTGGCACCCCGAGTGTCGCTACCAGGACCTCCAGTGTCGCTCCTTGCACCGCCCGTGTCGCTCCCATCACCTCCAGTGTCGCGCCCAACTCCGCGAGTGTCGCTCCCAGCACCTCCAGTGTCGCGCCCAGCTCCGCGATTGTTGCTCTCAGCACCTCCAGTGTCGCACCCAGCACCTCTAGTGCCTCTCCCACCACCTCCAATGTCGCACCCAGCACCGCGAGTGTCGCTGCCAGCACCTCCAGTGTCGCGCCCAGCACCACCAGTGACGTACCGAGCACCTCAAGGTTCCCGACAAGCACCATGAGTGTCGCTCCCAACACCTCAAGTGTCACACCCAGCACCGCTAGTGTCGCTCCCAGCACCTCCAACGTCTCGCCCGACACCCCGAGTGTCGCTCCCAGCACCTCCAGTGTCTTGCCCAGCAACGCCGGTGTCATGCCCAGCACTGCCATTGTCGCTCCCATCACCTCAAGTGTCGCACCCAGCACCGCGAGTGTCGCTCCCAGCACCTCCAGTGTCGGGCCCAGCACCGCGAGTGTTGCTCCCAGCACCTCCAGTGTCGCGCCCAGCACCGCCATTGTCGTACCCCGCACCTCAAGGTTCCCCGCAAGCACCGCGAGTGTCGCTACCAGCACCTCAAGTGTCGCACCCAGCACCGCTATTGTAACTCCCAGCACCTCCAATGTTGTGTCCGGCACCCCGAGTGTCGCTCCCACCACCTCCACTGTGGCTCCCTGCACTCCTAGTGTCGCTCCCGTCACCTCCAGTGTCACGCCCAGCTCCGTGAGTGTCGATCCCAGCACCTCCAGTGTTGCGCCCAGCTCTGCGATTGTTGCCCTCAACACCTCTAGTGTCGCGCCCAGATCTGCGATTGTTGCCCTCAACACCTCTAGTGTCGCGCCCAGCACCGATAGTGTCTCTCCCACCATCTCCAATGTCGCGGCCAACACCGTGAGGGTCGCTCCCAGCACCTCCAGTGTCGCGCCCAGAATCGCCAGTGTCATACCCAACACCTCAAGGTTCCCGGCAAGCACCGTGAGTGTCGCTCCCAGCACCTCAAGTGTCGCACTCAGCACCGCTAGTGTCACTCCCAGCACCTCCAACGTCTGGCCCGACACCCCGAGTGTCGCTCCCAGCACCTCTAGTGTCTTGCCCAGCACCTCCAGTGTCTTGCCCAGCAACGCCAGTGTCATGCCCAGCACTTCCATTGTCGCTCCCAGCATCTCCAGTGTCGTGCCCAGCATTGCGAGAGTCGCTCCCAGCACCTCCAGTGTCGTGCCCAACACCATGGGTGTTGCTCCCAGCATCTCCAGTGTCGCGCCCAGCACCGCGAGTGTCTCTCCCAGCACCTCCAGTATCGCACCCATCACCGCGAGTGTCAGTCCTACCACCTCCAGTATCGCGCGCAACCCAGCCAGTGTCGCTCCAAGCACCTCCAGTGTCGCACCAAGCTCCTCCAGTGTCGCTCCCAGCACCTCTTGTGTCGCGCCCAGCAAGGCCACTGTCGCGTCCAGCATTGCCATTGTCAATCCCAGCACCTCCAGTGTCGCGCCTAGCACCGCGAGTGTCGCTCCCAGCACCTCCAATGTCGCGCCCAGCACCGCGAGTGATGCTCCCTGAACCTCGAGTGTCGTGCCCAGCTCTGCGAGTGTCATACCCAGCACCTCCAATGTCGCGGCCATCACCGCGGGTGTCACTCCAAGTACCTTCAGTGTCACGCCCAGCACCGCCAATGTCGCTCCCAACACTTCCAGTGTCTCGCCGAGCACCTCTAGTGTCGCTCACAGCACCTCCAGTGTCACGCCCAGCACCCTGCGTGTTGCTCCTAGAACCTCCAGCATCACGTCCACCACCGCAAGTGTCGCTCCCAGCACCGCAAGTGTCACATCCATCACCACCAGTGTCGCACCCAGCACCCCGAGTGTCGCTCCCAGCACCTCCAGTGTCGCGCCCAACACCCCGAGTGTCACTCCCAGATGTCTAGTGTCACTCCCAGCACCCCGAGTGTTGCTCCCAGCACCTCAAGTGTCACACCAAGCAACGCCAGTGTCGCACCCAGCACCTCCAGTGTCGCGCCCACCGCCAGTGTCCCAACCAGCACCTCAAGTGTCATGCCCAACACCGCAAGTGTCGTTCCTAGCACCTCCAGTGTCGTGCCCAGCACCGCTATTGTCGCTCCCAACACGTCAACTGTCATGCCGAGCACCCCGAGTGTTGCTCCCAGCACCTCTAGTGTCACACCCAGCAACGCCCGTGTCGCCCCCAGCACCTCCAGTGTTGCGGCCAGCATCGCGAGTGTCGCTCCCAGCACCTCCAGTGTCTTGCCCAGCACCGCCAGTGTCGCACCCAGCACCTCGAGTCTCGCAGCAAGCACCGCGAGTGTCGCTCCGAGTACCTCCAGCGTCGCTCCGAGCACCTCCAGCGTCGATCCGAGCACCTCCAGTGTCACACCCAGCACCGCTAGTGTCGCACCCAGCACCTCCAATGTCACGCCCAGCACCCCGAGTGTCGCTCCCAGCACCTCCAGTGTCGCACCTAGCAACGCCAGTGTCACGCCCAGCACTGCCATTATCGCTCTCGGCACCTCAAGTGTCGTGCCCAGCATCGCCAGTCTCGCTCCCAGCACCTCCAGTGTCTTGCCCACCACCTCCAGTGTCGCACCCAGCACCTCGAGTCTCACGGCAAGCACCGCGAGTGTCGCTTCAAACACCTCCAGTGTCGCACCCAGCACCGCTAGTGTCGCTCCCAGCACCTCCAATGTCACGCCCAGCACCCCGAGTGTCGCTCCCAACACCTCAAGTGTCGCGCCCTTCACCGCGAGTGTCACTCTAAGCACCTCTAGTGTCGCGCCTAGCACCGCGAGTGTTGCTTCCAGCACCTCTAATGTCGTGCCCAGCACTGCCATTGTGTCTCCCAGCACCTCCAGTGTCACGCCCAACACCCCGAGTGTCGCTCCAAGCACCTCTAGTGTCATGCCTAGCACCGCGAGTGTCGCTCCCAGCTCCTCCAGTGTCGTGCGTAGCACCGCGAGTGTCGCTCCTAGCACCTCCGTTGTCGAGCCCAGAAATGCCATTGTTGCACCCAGCACCTCCAAAGTCGCGCACAGTACCGTGAGTTTCGCTCCCAGCACCTCTCGTGTCGCACCCAGAACCGCGAGTGTCGCTCCCAGCACCTCTAGTGGTGCGCCCAGCACCTCGATTGTCGCTCCCAGCACCTCCAGTGTCGCACCCAGCACCGTGAGTGTCGCTCCCAGTACCTCCAGTGTCGCGCCCAGCATGGCCATTGTCACTCGCAACACCTCCAATGTCGCGCCCAGCACCACGAGTGTCACTCCCAGCACCTCCAGTGTTGCACCTAGCACTGCCATTGTCGCTCCCAGCACCTCCAGTGTCGTGCCAAACTCCGTGAGTATCTCTCCCAGCATCTCCGGTGTCGTGCCCAACACCGCGAGTGTTGCTCCCAGCACCTCCAGTGTTGCACCCAGCACCGTCAGTGTCGCTCCCAGCACCTCCAGTGTCGTGCCCATAACCGCGAGCGTCACTCCTAGTGCTTCCAGTGTCGCGCCCAGCACAGCCAGTGTCGCTGCCAACTCCTCCAGTGTCGCACCCAGCACCTCCAGTGTCGCTCCGAGCACATCTAGTGTCGCGCCTAATTCCTCGAGTGTCGTGCCCAGCACCACCAGTCTCACGCCCTTCACCACAATTGTCGGTCTCAACACCTCCAGTGTTGCGCCAAGCCCAGCTAGTGTCGCTCCCAGCACCTCCAGTGTCACGCCCAGCACCTCCAGCTTCGCACCCAGCACCTTGAGTGTTGCTGCCAGCACCTCTATTGTCGCGGCCAGCTCCGCGAGTGTCGCTCCCAGCACCTCCAGTGTCACGCCCAGCACCTCTAGTGTAGCTCCCAGCACCTCCAATGGCATGCCCAGCACCCCGAGTGTCGCTCCCAGCACCTCTAGTGTCGGGCCCACCAACGCCAGTGTCGCCCCCAACACTGCCATTGTCACTCCCAGCACCTCTAGTGTCATGCCCATCACTGCGAGTGGCCCTGCCAGCACCTCCAATGTCGCGCCTAGCACCGCGAGTGTTGCTCCCAGCACCTCCAGTGTCGCACCCAGCACCGTGAGTGTGGCACCCACCACCACCAGTGTCGTGCCCATCCCCGCGAGTGTCACTCCTAGTACCTCCAGTGTCGCGCCCGGCACCTCCTGTGTCGCTCCCAACACTTCCAGTGTCACACCCAGCACCTCCAGTGTCGCTCCCAGCTTCTCCAGGGTCGCGTCCAGCACCCCGAGAGCCACTCCAAGCACCTCAGAGTCGCGCCCAGCACCGCAAGTGTCGCTCCGAGCACCTCTTGTGTCGCACCCAATACCGCCAGTGTCACTCTTAGCACCTCCAGTATCGCGGCCAGCACCCCGAGTGTCACTCCCAGCATGTAGTGTCACGTCCAGAACCCTGAGTGTGGCACCCAGCACCTGAAGTGTCGCACCCAGCAATGCCAGTGTCGCACCGAGCACCTCCAGTGTCTTGCCTAGCACTCCCAGTGTCGCACCCAGCACCTCGAGTCTCGCGGCATGCAACGAGAGTGTCGCTCCGAGCACCTCTAGTGTCTCGTCCAGCACCGCTAGTGTCGCTCCCAGCACCTCCAATGTCACGCCCAGCACCCCGAGTGTCGCTCCCAGCACCTCCAGTGTTGCGCCCAGCAATGCCAGTGTCGTGCCCAGTAGTGCCATTGTCGCTCCCAGCAGCTCCAGTGTCGTGCCCAGCACCGCCAGTGTCACGCCCAGTAGTGCCATTGTCGGTCCCAGCAACTCCAGTGTCGCGTCCAGCACTGCGAGTGTCCCTCCCAGCACCTCTAGTGTCGCGCCCAGCACCGTGAGTGTTACTTCCAGCACCTCTAGTGTCGCGCCCAACTCTGCGAGTGTCGCTCCGAGCATCTGAAGTGTCGGGCCCATCACCGCGAGGGTCACTCCCGGCGCCTCGAGTGTCGCACCCAACACAACCATTGTCACTCCCAACACCTCCACTGTCGCGCCCAGCACCTCCAGTGTCGCTCCCAGCACCTCTAGTGTCGCGCCCAGCACCACGAGTGTCTCTCCCAGCACCTCCAATGTCGCGCCAATCACCGCGAGTGTCGCTTCAATGACCTCAATTGTTGAGCCCAGAAACGCCATTGTTGCACCCAGCACCTCCAGTGTCGCGCCCAGTACCGCGAGTGTCGCTCCTAGCACCTATAGTGCCGCACCCAGAACCGCGAGTGTCGCTCCCATCACCTCCAGTGTCGCGCCCAGCACCACGAGTGTCGCTCCCCGCTCCTCCAGTGTCGCACCCAGCACCGCGAGTGTCACTCCCAGCACCTCCAGTGTTGCGCCCAGCACTACCATTGTCACTCGCAACACCTCCAGTGTCGCGCCCAACACCGTGAGTGTCGCTCCCAGCACCTCCAGTGTCGCGCCCAGCACTGCCATTGTCGCTCCCAGCACCTCCAGTGTCGCGCCCAACTCCGGGAGTGTCGCTCCCAGCATCTCCAGTGTCGTGCCTAGCACCGCGAGTGTTGCTCCAAGCACCTCCAGTGTCGCACCCAGCACCGTGAGTGTCGCTCCCAGCACCTCCAGTGTCGCGCCAATAACCCTGAGTGTCATTCCTAGCGATTCCAGTGTCGCGCCCAACACAGCCAGTGTCGCACCCAACACAACCAGTGTCGCGGCTAACATCTCCAGTGTCGAACCCAGCACCACCAGTGTCACTCCGAGCACAACTAGTGTCGTGCCCAGCTCCTCGAGTGTCGCTGCCAGCATCTCCAGTGTCGCACCCTTCACCGCAAGTGTCGCTCCCAGCACCTCCCGGGTCGCACCCAGCACCGCTAGTGTCGCTGCGAGCACCTCTAGTGTCGCACCCAGCACCGCAAGTGTCACTCCCAACACTTCCAGTGTCGCGCCCAGCACCCCGAGTGTCGCTCCCAGCACCTCCAGTGTCGTGTCCAGCTTCGCGAGTGTCGATCCCAGCACCTCCAGTCTTGCGCCCAGCACCGCTAGTGTCGCTCCCAGCACCTCCAATGTTGCGCCCAGCACCCCAAGTGTCGCTCCCGGCACCTCCAGTGTCGCGCCCACCAACGCCAGTGTCGCGCCCAGCACTGCCATTGTCACTCCCAGCACCTCCAGTGTCAAGCCCAGCACCGCGAGTGGCCCTGCCAGCATCTCTAATGTCGTGCCTCGCACCGCGAGTGTTGCTCCCATCACCTCGAATGTCGCGCCCAGCACCACCAGTGTCGCGCCCATCACCGCGGATGTCACTCCTAGTACCTCTAGTGTCACGCCCAACACCACCAGTGTCACTCCTAGCACTTCCAATGTCGTGCCCTGCACCTCCAGTGTCGCTCCCACAATCTTCAGGGTCGCGTCTAGCACCCCGAAAGCCGCTCCAAGCACATCCAGTGTCACGCCCAACACCGATAGTGTCGCTCCCAGCACCTCCAGTTCACATCCAACATCGCCAGTGTTGCTCTTAGCACCTCCAGTATCGCGACCAGCACCCCGAGTGTCACTCCCAGTTTGTCTAGTGTCACGTCTAGAACCCCGAGTGTGGCTCCCAACACCTGAAGTGTCGTACCCTACAATGCCAGTGTTGCACCCAGCACCTCCATTGTCTGGCCCAGCATTGCCAGTGTCGCACCCAGCACCTCGAGTCTCACAGAAAGAACCGCGAGTGCCGCTCCGAGCACCTCCAATGTCACGCACAGCACCGCTTGTGTCGCTCCCAGCACCTCCAATGTCACGCCCAGCACCCAGAGTGTCGCTCCAAACACCTCCAGTCTCGCGCCTAGCAATGCCACTGTCGCACCCAGCAACGTCAGTGTCGTGCCCAACACTGCCATTGTCGCTCCCAGCACCTCCAGTGTCTCGCCCAGCAGCGCGAGTGTCGCTCCCAGCATCTCTAGTGTCACGCCCAGCACCGCGAGGGTTGCTCCCAGAACCTCTAGTGTTCCGCCCAGCTCCGCAAGTGTCACTCCCAGCATCTCAACTGTCGCGCCCATAACCGCGAGGGTCACTCCTAGCGCCTCGAGTGTCGCACCCAGCACAGCCATTGTCGCTCCCAGCACTTCCAGGGTCGCGGCCAGCACCTCCAGTCTCACTCCCAGCACCTCTAGTGTCACGCCCAGCACCCCGAGTGTCTCTCCCAGCACCTCCAGTGTCGCGGCCAGCACCGCGAGTGTTACTCCCAGCACCTCCATTGTTGAGCCGAGAAATGCCATTGTTGCACCGAGCACCTGCAATGTCGTGCCTAGTACCGCGAGTGTCGCTCCCAGCACCTCTAGCGTCGCACCCAGAACTGCGAGTGTTTGTCCCAGCACCTCCAGTGTCGCGTCCAGCACCACCAGTGTCGCTCCCTGCACCTCCAGTGTCACGCCCATAACCGCGAGTGTCACTCGTAGCGCTTCCAGTGTCACGCCCAGCAGAGCCAGTGTCACTGCCAACACCTCTAGTGTCGCGCACAGCATCTCCAGTGTCGCTCCCAGCACATCTAGTGTCGCGCCCAGCTCCTCGAGTGTCGCTCCCAGCACCTCTGGTGTCGCACCCTTCACCGCAAGTGTCGCTCCCAGCACCTCCAGTGTTGCACCCAGCACCGCTAGGGTCTCTCCCAGCACCTCCAGTGTCGCGCCAGCAGCCCGAGTGTTACTCCCGGCACCTCCCGTGTGCACCCAGCTCCGCGAGTGTCGCTCCCAGCACCTCCAGCATTGCACCCAACACCGCGTTGCACCCAACACCGCTAGTGTCACTCCCAACACCTCCAATGTCACACCCAGCACCCCGAGTGTCGCTCCCAGGACCCCCAGTGCCGCGCCCAGCTCCCCGAGTGTCTCTCCCAGCACCTCCAGTGTCGCGCCCAGCTCCGCAAGTGTCGCTCCCAGCACCTCCAGTGTCACGCCCATCACCGCTAGTGTCGCTCCCAACACCTCCAATGTCACGCCCAGCACCCCAAGTGTCACTCCTAGAACCTCCAGTGTCGAGCCTAGCAACCCCAGTGTCGTGCCCAGTGCTGCCATTGTCGCTCCTAGCACCTCTAGTGTCGAACCCAGGACCGTGAGTGTCACTCCCAGCATCTCCAGTGTAGTGCCCATCACCGCGAGTGTTGCTCCCAGCACCTCCAGTGTCACGCACAGCACCGCGAGTGTCGCTTCCAGCGCCTCCAGTGTCACGGCCATCACCGTGAGTGTCTCTCCTAGCACCTCTAGTGTCGCGCCCAGCACCACTAGTTTCGCTCCCAGCTCCTCTAATGTCGCGCCCAGCACCTCGGGTGGTTCTCCTAGCACCTCTAGTGTCGCACCCAGAAACGCTAGTGTTGCGCGCAGCACTGCCATTGTTGCTCCAAGCAACACCAGTGTCGCGCCCAGCACCGCGAGTGTTGCTCCTAGCACCTCCAGTGTTGCGCCCAGCACCGCGAGTGTCGCACCCAGCACCTCTCAAGTGTCGCGGCAAGCACTGCGAGTGTCGCTCCCAGCACCATCAGTGTCGCTCCCAGCACCTCCAATGTCACGCCCAGCACCTCGAGTGTCGCTCCCAGCACCTCCAGTATCGTGCCCAGCAACGCCAGTGTCATACCCTGCACTGCCATTGTCTCTCCCTGCACATCCAGTGTCACGCCGAGCACCGTGAGGGTTGCTTCCAGCACCGTTAGTGTCACGCCCACCACCACGAGTGTCGTTCCAAGCACCTCCAGTGTCGCGCCCATCACCGCGAGTGTCACTCCTAGCGCCTCCAGTGTCGCGTCCAGCATAGCCAGGTTCGCTCCCAGCACCTCCAGTGTCGCGCCCAGCACCACTAGTGTCACTCCCATCACCTCTAGTCTCACGCCCAGCACCCCGAGTGTCGCTCCCAGCACCTCCAGTGTCACGCCCTACACTGCAAGTGTCGCTCCCAGCGCCTCTAGTGTCAAGCCCAGCACCGCCAGTGTTGCTCCAAGCACCTGCAGTATTGCGCCCAGCTCCGCGAGTGTCGGTCCCAGCACCTCCAGTGTCTCGCCCAGCACCACTAGTGTCGCTCCCAGCACCTCCAATGTCAAGCCCAACACCCCGAGTGTCTCTCCCATCACCTCCAGTGTCGCACCCACCAACGCCAGTGTCGCGCCCAGCACTACCATTGTCACTCCCAGCATCTCCAGTATCATGCCCAGCACCGCGAGTGACCCTGCCAGCACCAGTAGTGTCACGCCTAGCACGGCGAGTGTTGCTCCCAGCACCTCCAGTGTCAGGCCCAGCACCGCGAGTGTCACACCCAGCACCACCAGTGTTGCGCCCATCACCACGAGTGCCACTCCTAGTACCTCTAGTGTCGCGCCCAGCACCACCAGTGTCACTCCCAGCACTTCCAGTGTCGCGCCCGGCACCTCCAGTGTCGCTCCCAGCATCTCCGGGGTCGCATCCAGCACCCTGAGAGCCGCTCAAATCAACTCCAGTGTCGCGCCCAGCACCGCAAGTGTTGCTCCCAGCACCACCAGTGTCGCGCCGAACACCACCAGTGTGGCTCTTAGCACCTCCAGTATCGCGCCCAGCACCCCGAGTGTCACTCCCAGCATGTCTATTGTCACGTTCAGATCCCCGAGTGTGGCTCCCAGCACCTGAAGTGTTGCACCCAGCAACGCCAATGTCGCACCCAGCACCTCCAGTGTCGCACCAAGCACCTCGAGTCTCGCGGCAAGCCCGGCGAGTGTCGGTCCGAGCACCTCAAGTGTCACGCCTAGCACCGCTAGTGTCGCTCCCAGCACCTCCAATGTAACACCCAGCACCCCGAGTGTCACTCCCAGCACCTCCAGTGTCGCGCCCAGCAATACCAGTATCGCACCCACCACCTCTTGTGACTCGCCCAGCACAGCGAGTGTCGCTCCCGGCACCTCAAGTGTCGCACCCAGCACCGCGAGTGTCCCTCCCGGCACCTCAAGTGTCGTGCCCAGTATGGTGAGTGTCACTACCGGCACCTCCAGTGTCACACCCAGCACCGCCAGTGTCGTAACTAGCACCTCCAGTGTCACGCCTAGCACCGCAAGTGTCACTCCCAGCACCTCTAGTGTTGCGCCAGCACCGCGAGTGTCAATCATAGCACCTCCAGTGTCGCGCCCTACACGCCATGTGTCGCACCCAGCACCTCCTGTGTCGCATCCAGCACCGCGAGTGTCACTCCCAGCACCTACAGTGTCGCTCCCAGAAACGCCAGTGTCGCACCCAGCACCTCCAGTTTTGTGCCCAGTACCTCGAGTGTCGCTCCCAGCACCTCTAGTGTCATGCCCAGCACCGTGAGTGTCGCTCACCGCACCTCCAGTGTCGCGCCTTGCCCCGCGAGTGTCGAACCTAGCACCTTCAGCGTCGCGTCTAGCACCGTGAGTCTCCCTCCCAGCACCTCCAGTGTCACGCCCAGCACCGCCACGGTCGCTCCCGGCACCTCCAGTGTCGCGGCTAGCACCCCGAGTGTCACTCCCCGCACCTCCTGTGTCACGCACAGTACCGCGAGTGTCGCTCCCAGCACTTCCAGTGTCACGCCCAGTACCGCGAGTAACACTCCCAGCACCTCCAATGTCGCACCTAGCACCGCCAGTGTCGCTCGCAGCAACTCCAATGTCGCACCCAGCACCACGTGTGTCGCTCCCAGCACCTCCAGTGTCACGCCTAGCACCCCGAGCGTCGCTTCTAGGACTTCCTATGTCGCGCACAGCACTGCGACTGTCGCTCATAGCACCTCTAGTGTCGCGCCTAGCACCGCGAGTGTCACTCCTAGCACCTCTAGTGTCACGCCGAGAACCGCCAGTGTCGCACCCAGCACCTCTAGTGTCACTCCCAGCACCGCGAGTGTTGCGCCCAGCACCGCTAGTGTCGCTCCCAGCACTTCCAATGGCCCACACAGCACCCCGAGTGTCGCTCCCAGCACCGCCAGTGTCGCGACCAACAACGCAAGTGTTGCGTCTAGCACTGCCGTTGTCACTCCAAGCACCTCCAGTGTTGCGCCCAGCACCAAGAGTGTCACTCCCAGTACCTCCAGTGTCACCTCCGGCACCGCTAGTGTGGATCCTAGCACCTCCAATGTTGCACCCAGCATCACGAGTGTTACTCCTAGCACCTCCAGTGTCGCGCCCAGCACCACGAGTGTCACTCCCAGCACCTCTAGTGTTGCGCCCAGCACCGCCAGTGTTGCTCCCAGCATCTCCAGTGTCACGGCCAGCACAGCGAGTGTCGCTCCCAGCACCTCCACTTTCGTGCCCAGCACCCCGTGTGTTGCTCCCAGCACCTCTAGTGTCGCGCCTAGCACCCCGAATGTTGCTCCCACCACCGCCAAAGTCGCGCCCAGTAATGCCAATGTCACACCCACCACCTCTAGTGTCGCGCCCAGCACCGTGAGTGTTGCTCCCAACACCTCCAATGTCGCGCCAAACACCGCTAGATTCGCTCCCATCACCTCAATTGTCGCGCCCAGCTCCGCCAGTGTTGCTCCCAACACCTCCAGTGTCACGGCCAGCACCGCGACTGTCGCTCCCAGTAACTCCACTTTCGCGGCTAGCACCCCATGTGTTGCTCCTCGCACCTCGAGTGTTGCTCCCAACACTTCCAATGTCACGCCCAGCAACGCCAGTGTCGCACCCAGCACCTCGAGTGTCGCTCCCACCACCTCTAGTGTTGCGCCCAGTAACGCCAGTGTTGCATCCAGCACCTCTAGTGTCGCGTCTAGCACCTCCACTTGTGCGCCTAGCACCCCGTGTGTTGCTCCTAGCACCTCGAGTGTCATGCCTAGCACCCCGAGTGTCACTCCCACCACCTCCAGTGTCCCGCAAAGCAACGCCAGTGTCGCACACAGCACCTCCAGTGTCGCGCCCAGCACCGCGAGTATTGCTCCCAGGACCTCCATTGTCGCGGCCAGCACCGCCAGTTTCGCTCCCACCACCTCCAGTGTCGCGCCCAACACCGCGAGTGTCGCTCCCAGCACCTCTAGTGTCGCGCCCAGCACCGCCAGTGTCGCCCACTGCACCACAAGTGTCGTGCCCAGCATAGTGAGTGTGGCTCCCAGCACCTCCAGTGTCGCGCCCAACCCCGCTATTGTCGCTCCCTGTACCCCCAATGTCGCGGCCAGCACCCCGAGTGTCACTCCCAGCACCTCCAGAGTCGCGCCTAGCACCGCGAGTGTCACTCCTTGCACCTCCATTGTCGCGCCATGAACCACTAGTGTCGCACCCAGCACCTCTAGTGTCCCGCCCAGCACCGTGAGTGTCGCTCCCAGCAGCTCAGTGTCTCGGCTAGCTCTACGAGTGTCGCTGCTAGCTCTGCGAGTGTCACTGTCAGCACCTCAGTGTCGCGTCCAGCACCGCTAGTGTCGCTCCCAGCACCTCCAATGGCGTGCACAGCACCCCAAGTGTCACTCCCAGCACCTACAGTGTCGCGTCCAGCAATGCAAGTGTTGCGCCCAGCACTGCCATTGTCGCTCCAAGCACCTCCAGTGTTGCGCCCATCACCGAAATTGTCACTCCCAGCACCTCTAGTGTCGCGCCCAGCACTGCAAGTGTGGATCCCAGCACCTCCAGTGTCACGCCCAGCACCACGAGTGTCGCTCCCAGAACCTCCAGTGTCGCGCCCAGCAGCGCCAATGTTGCTCCCAACACCTCCCGTGTCACGGCCAGCACCGCGAGTGTCACTCCCAGCACCTACACTTTCACGCCCAGCACCCCGTGTGTTGATCCCAGCACCTCTAGTGTCGCGCCTAGCAGCCCGAGTGTCGCTCCCACAACCTCTAGTGTCGCGCCCAGCAATGCCAGTGTCGCTCCCAGCACCTCCAGTGTCGCGCCCAGCAACGCCATTGTGGCACCCAGTACCTCCAGTGTCGCACCCAGCACAGCGAGTGTCACGCCCAGCACCGTGACTGTCACTCCCAGCACCTCCAGTGTCACGCCCAGCATCGCCAGTGTCGCACCCAGCCCCACAAGTCTCACGCTCATCACCACGAGTGTCGCTCCCAGCACCACCAGTGTCGCACCCAACCCCGATAGTGTCGCTCCATGTACCCCTAATGTCGTGCCCAGCACCCCGAGTGTCGGTCCCAGCACCTCTAGTGTCGTGCCCAGCAATGCCAGCGTCGCCCCCAGGACTGCCATTGTCTCTCCCAGCACCTCCAGTGTCGCGCCCATCACCACGTGTGTCGCTTCCAGCACTTCTAGTGTCGCTCCCAGCACCTCCAGTGTCGCGACCAGCACCGTGTGTGTCGCTCCCAGCACCTCCAGCGTTGCACCGAGCACTGCAAGTGTCGCTCCCAGCACCTCCAGTGTCATGCCTAGCATAGCCACTGTCACTCCAACCACCTCCAGTGTCACACCAAGCACCCTGAATCTCGCTCCCAGCACCTCCAGTGTCGCGCCCAGCATCCCGAGTGTCGCTCCCAGCAACTCTAGTATTGCGCCCAGCAATGCCGGTATCGCACCCAGAACCTTTAGTGACGCGCCCAGCACGGTGAGTGTCGCTCCGGGCACCACAAGGGTTGCACCCAGCTCCGCGAATGTCGCTCCCAGCACCTCAAGTGTCGTGCCCAGCACGACGAGCGTCGCTCCTAGCACCACCAGTGTCGCACCCAGCACCGCAAGTGTCGTAACTAGTAACTCCAGTGTCACGCTCAGCACCGCAAGTGTCGCTCCCAGCACATCTAGTGTTGCGCCGAGCACCGCGATTGCCCCTCCCAGTACCTCCAATTTTGCACCCAGAAATGCCAGTGTCGCACGCAGCACCTCCAGTGTCAAGCCCAGTACCGCGAGTGTCGCTCCCAGCACCTCTAGTGTCATGCCCCGCACCGCCAGTGTCACTCCCCGCACCTCCAGGGTCGCGCCTAGCACCGCGAGGGTCGCTACCATCTCCTTCATTGTCGCGCACAGCACCGCGAGTCTCAATCCAACCACCTCTAGTGTCACGCCCAGCACCGCCAGTGTCGCTCGCAGCATCTCCAGTGTCGCAGCCAGCACCACGAGTGTCGCTCCCAGCACCTCTTATGTGTCACCAGCACCGCGAGTGTCACTCCCCGCACCTCCAGTGTCGCGCCCAACACCCCGAGTGTCGCTCCCTGCACCTCCAGTGTCACGCCCAGCACCGCGAGCATCGCTCCCAGCACCTCCAGTGTCGCACCGAGCACCTCTAGTGTCAATCCTTGCAACTCCAGTGTCGCACCCAACACCACGTGTGTTGCTCCTTGCACCTCCACTGTCGCGCCTAGCACCCCGAGCGTCGATCCCAGGACTTCCTTTGTCGCGCACAACACTGCGAGTGTCGCTCCCAGCACCTCCAGTGTCACGCCTAGCACCACGAGTGTCACTCCTAGAACCTCCAGTGTCACGTTGAGAACCGCCACTGTCGCACCCAGCACCTCAACTGTCACGCCCAGTACCACGAGTGTCACTCCCAGCACCTCATTGTCGCGCCCAGCACAGCGAGTGTCGCTCCCAGCAACTCAGTGTCTCGCCCAGCACCGCTAGTGTCGCTCCCAGCACCTCCAATGGCGCGCACATCACCCAAAGTGTCACTCCGAGCACCTCCAGGGTCGCGCCCAGCAATGCAAGTGTTGCGTCCAGCACTACCATTGTCGCTCCAAGCATCTCCAGCGTCGTGCCCATCATCGAGAGTATCACTCCCAGCACCTCCAGTGTCACACCCAGCACTGCGAGTGTGGCTCCCAGCACCTCCAACGTCGCGCCCAGCACCGTGAGTGTCGCTCCCAGCACCTCCAGTTTCGCGCCCAGCACCGCGAGTGTCACTCTCAGCACCTCCAGTGTCGCACCCAGCACCGCCAGTGTTGCTCCCAGCACCTCTAGTGTCACGGCCAGTACCGTGAGTGTCACTTCTAGCAACTCCACTTTCGTGCCCAGCACCCCGTGTGTTCCTCCCAGCACCTCCAGTGTCGCGCCTAGCACCCCAAGTGTCACTCCCAGCACCTCCATTGTCACGCCCAGCAACGCCAGTGTCGCTCACAGCACCTCCAATGTCGCGCCCAGCACCTCCAATGTTTCTCCCAGCACCTCCATTGTCACGCCTAGCACCGCGAGTGTCCCTCCCCGCACCTTCAGTGTCACGTCCAGCACAGCTAGTGTCGCTACCAGCACCTCCAGTGTCGCGCCCATCACAGCGAGTGTCACACCTAGCACCTTCAATGTCGCGCCCAGCACCACCAGTGTCACTCCCAGCACCCCGAGTGTCGCTCCCACCACCTCCAGTGTCGCACCCAGCACACTGAGTGTCACTACCAGCACCTCAAGTGTCACGCCCAACACCGCGAGTGTCACATCCAGTGTCGCATCGAGTACTGTGAGTGTCGCTCCCAGCACCTCTAGTGTCACGCACAGCACCGCGAGTGTCGCTCCCCGCACCTCTAGTGTCGCGCCCAACACCCCGAGTGTTGCTCCAAGCACCTCCAGTGTCGCACCTAGCACCCCGAGTGTCACTGCTAGCACGTCTAGTGTGACGCCCAGCAACCAGAGTGTAGCTCTCAGCACCACCAGTGTCGCACCCAGCAATACAAGTGTCGCGCCCAGGACTGCCATTGTCCCTCCCAGCACCTCCAGTGTCACGCCCAGCACAGAGAGTGTCACTCCCAGCACCTCCAGGGTCACGCCCAGCACCGCGAGCATGGCTCCCAGCACCCCTAATGTTGCACCAAGCACCACCAGTGTATCTCCGGCACCTCTACTGTCGCACCCCTTACCGCGAGTGTTGCTCCAAGCAACTCCAGTGTCGCACCCAGCACCTACAATGTTTCTCCCACCACCTCCAGTGTCACGCACAGCACCGCTAGTGTCCCCCCCAGCACCTTTACTTTCACGCCCAGCACCCTGCGTGTCACTCCCAGCACATCTAGTGTCTCGACCGGCACCCCGAGTGTTGCTCCCAGCACGTCCAGTGCAACGCCCAGCACCCCGAGTGTGGCTCCCAGCACCTCCAGTGTCGCACCTAGCATTGCGAGTGTTGCTCCAAGCACCTCCAGTGTCACGCCCAGCACCCCGAGTGTGGCTCCCAACACCTCCTGTGTCACGGCCAGCAACGCCAGTGTCACACCCAGCACCTCTAGTGTCGTGCCCAGCACCGCGAGTGTCACTTGTAGCACCTCCCAGCACTTCCACTTTTACGCCCAGCACCCCGCGTGTCGCTTCCAGCACCTCCAGAGTCTCGCCTAGCACCCCGAGTGTCGCTCCCAGCACGTCCAGTGCCACGCCCAGCACCCCGAGTGTGGCTCCCAGCAGCTCCAGTGTCGTGCCCAACAACACCAGTGGCGCACCCAGCACCTCGAGTATCGCGCTCAGCAACGCGAGTGTCGCACCCGGCACCTCTAGTGTCGTGCCCAGCTCCATGAGTATCGCTCCCAGCACCTCCAGTGTCGCACCCATCACTGCCTGTGTCACTCCCAGCACCTCTAGTGTCGCGCCCCTCACTGCGAGTGTCGCTCTAAGCACCTCTAGTGTCGTGCCAAGCACCCCGAGTCTCGCTCCCAACACACTTCTAGTGTCGCGCCCAGCACCCCGAGTGTCGCTCCCAGCACCTCCAGTGTTTCACCCAGCAACGCCAGTATCGCACCGAGAACCTCCAGTGTCGTGCCCATCACCAAAATTGTCTCTCCTAGCACCTCCAGTGTCGCACCGAGCACCGCGAGTGTCGCTCCTAGCAGCCCCATTGTCACACCTAGCACGACTAGTGTCTCTACCAACACCTCCAGTGTCGCACCCAGCACGGCAAGTGTGGCACCCAGCACCTCCAGTGTCGCGCCAAGCACCGCCAGTGTCACTCCTAGCACCTCAAATGTCGCACCCAGCACCACCAGTGTCGCTCCCAGCACCTCGAATGGCGTGCACAGCACGCCGAGTGTCACTCCCAGCACCTCCAGTGTCACACCCAGCAACGCAAGTGTTGCGCCCAGCACTGCCATTGTCACTCCAAGCACCTCCAGTGTCGCACACAGCACTGAGAGTGTCACTCCCCGCACATGCAGTGTCGCGCCCAGCACCGCGAGTGTGTCTCCCAGCACCTCCAATGTTGCGCCCCGCACCGCGAGTGTCGCTCCCATCACCTCCTGTGTCGCGCCCAACACCGTGAGTGTCGCTCCCAGCACCTCCAGTGTCACACCCAGCACCGCCAGTGTTGGTCCTAGAATCTCCAGTGTCACGGCTAGCACCGCGAGTGTCGCTCCCAGCACCTCCACTTTCGCGCCCAACACCCCTTGTGTTGCTCCCAACACCTCTAGTGTCGCGCCTATCACCCTGAGTGTCGCTCCCACCACTGCCAGAGTCGCTCCCAGCACCTCTAGTGTCGCGCCCAACACCGCTAGTGTCGCACCCACCACCTCCAGTGTCGCGCCCAACACCGCCAGTGTTGCTCCCAGTACCTCCAGTTTTACGGCCAGCACCGCGACTGTTGCTCCCAGCACCTCCACTTTCGCACCTAGCACCCCGTGTGTTGCTCCCAGAACCTCGAGTGTCGTGCCTAGGACCCTGAGTGTCGCTCCCACCACCTCCAGTTTCGCACCCAGCAACACCAGTGTCACACCCAGCACCTCCAGTGTCGCACCCTACACCTCCACTTTCGCACCTAGCACCCCGTGTGTTGCTCCCAGGACATCGAGTGTCGCGCCTAGCACCCCGAGTGTCGCTCCCACCACCTCCAGTGTCGCGCCCAGCAACGCCAATGTCGCACCCATCACCTCCAGTGTCACGCACGGCCCCGCTAGTGTCGGTCCCACAAACTCAAGTGTCGCGGCCAGCACTGTGAGTGTCACTCCCAGCACCTCCAGTGTCGCACCCGGCACCGCAAGTGTCGCACCCAGCACCGCGAGTGTCGCACCCAGTACCTCCAGTGTCACGCCTAGCCCCGGTAGTGTGGTTCCCAGTACCCACAATGACACGCCCAGCACCCTGAGTGTTTCTCCCAGAACCGCCAGTGTCGCACCCAGCAATGCCAGTGTCACGCCTAGCACTTCCATTGTCTCTCCTAGCACCTCCAGTGTCGCACCCAGCACCGCGAGTGTCTCTCCCAGCACTTCCAGTGTCGCTCCCAGCACCTCCAGTGTGGTGCCCAGCACCGTTAGTGTTGCTCCCAGCACCTCCAGCGTTGCGCCCAGCACTACCAGTGTCGCTCCTAGCACCTCAAGTGTCGCGCCTAGTACTGCGAGTGTCGCTCCAAGCACCTCCAGTGTCGCGCCAAACACCCCGAGTCTCGCTCCCAACACACCTCTAGTGTCGCGCCTAGCACCCCGAGTGTCGCTCCCAGCACCTCTAGTGTTGCACCCAGCAATGCCAGTATCGCACCCAGCACCTCCAGTGTGGCGCCCAGCACCACTAGTGTCTCTCCCAGCACCTCTAGTGTCGCACCCAGCACCGCAAGTGTCACTCCTAGCAACCCCATTGTCGCGCCTAGCACGGCGAGTGTCTCTACCAACACCTCAAGTGTCACACCCAGCACCGCCAGTGTGGCACCGAGCAATTCCAGTGTCGCGCCAAGCACCGTGAGTGTTGCACCCAGCACCTCCAGTGTCGCACTATACACCTCCACTTTCGCAACTAGTACCCCATGTGTTGCTCCCAGCACCTCGAGTGTCTCGCCTAGCACCCCGAGTGTCGCTCCCACCACCTCCAGTGTTGCGCCCAGCAATGCCAGTGTCACACCCAGCACCTCCAGTGCCGCACCCAGCACTGCTAGTATCGCTCCCACCACCTCCTGTGTCGCGCCCAGCACCGCGAGTGTCACTTCCAACACCCCCACTTTCACACCCAGCACGCTGTGTGTCGCTCCCAGCACCCCGAGTGTCGCCCGCAGCCCCTCCAGTGTCGCGCCTAGCTCCCCGAATGTCGCTACTAGCATGTCCAGTGTCACGCCCAACACCCCGAATGTGGCTCCCAGCACCTCCTGTGTCGCGCCCAGCAATGCCAGTGTCACACCCAGCACCTCCAGTGTCGCGCCTAGCACCGCGAGTGTCACTCCCAGCACCTCCAGTGTCTCGCCGAGAACCGCCAGTGTCGCATGCAGGACCTCTAGTTTCGTGCCCAGCACCGCGAGTGTCGCTCCCAGCACCTGAGTGTCGTGCCCAGCACCACTAGTGTCGCTCCCAGCACCGCCAATGTCGTGCCCAGCACCCCAAGTGTCACTCCCAGCACCTTCAGTGTCGCGCCTAGCAACGAAAGTGTCGTGCCCAGCACTTCCATTGTCGCTCCTAGCACCTCCAGTGTCGCACCCAGCACTGAGAGTATCACTCCAAGCACCTCAAATGTCGCTCTCAGCACCTCCAGTGTCGCACCCAGCACCGCGAGTGTCGTTCCCAGCACCTCCAGTGTCGCGCCGATCACAGTGAGTATCGCTCCCCACACATCCAGTGTCGCGCCCAGCACCTCCATTTTCACGCCCAACACTGCGAGTGTCCCTCCCAGTACCTCAACTTTCACGCCCACCACCCCGTGTGTCGCTCCCAGCACCTCCAGTGTCTCACCCAGCACCCCGAGTGTCGCTCCCAGCACGTCCAGTGCCACGCCCAGTACCCCGAGTGTGGCTCCCAGCAACTCCAGTGTCGCACCCATCACATCCAGTATCGGGCTCAGCACCGCGAGTGTCGCTCCCAGCATCTGTAGTGTCGCGCTCAGCTCGGTGAGTATCGCTCCCAACACCTCCTGTGTCGCGCCCATCACTACAAGTGTCGCTCCCAGCTCCTCCAGTGTTGTGCCTAGCCCTGCGAGTGTTGCTCTAAGCCCCTCCAGTGTCGGGCCAATCACCCCCAGTCTCGCTCTCAACCCACCTGTAGTGTCGCGCCCATCACCCCGAGTGTCACTCCCAGCACCACCAGGGTTGCACCCAGCAACGCCAGTATCGCACCCAGCACCTCCAGTGTCACGCCCAGCACCACGAGTGTCTCTCCCAACACCTCCAGTGTCGCACCCAGCACCGCGAGTGTCGCTCATAGCAACCCCATTGTCGTGCCTAGCACGGCCAGTGTCGCACCCAGCACCTCCAGTGTCGTGCAGAGCACCGCCAGTGTCGCACCCAGCACCTCCAGTGTCGTGCAGAGCACCACTAGTGTCGCTCCCAGCACCTCTAGTGTCACGACCAGCACCGCGAGTGTCGATCCTAGCTCCTCTAGTGTCGCCCCCAGCACCCCGAGTGTCGCTTCCAGTACCTCCAGAGTCGCGCCCAGCACCGCGGGTGTTACTCCCAGCACCTCAAGTGTCACGCCCGGAAGCGCCAGTGTCGCACCCAGCACCTCAAGTGTCGTGCCTAGTACCGCGAGTGTCGCTCCCAGCACCTTTAGTGTCGTGCCCAGCACCGCGAGGGTCGCTCCCCGCACCTCCAGTGTCGCACCCAACACCGCGAGTGTCACCCCCAGCACCTTCATTGTCGTGCCCAGCTTTGCGAGTCTCACTTCCAGCTCCTCCAGTGTCGTGCCCAACACCGCCAGCGTCACACCCAGCACCTCTGGTGTCGTGCCCAGCACCGAGAGTGTCACTCCCAGCAACTCAGTGTCGTGCCCAGCACTGTTAGTGTCACTCACAGCACCTCTAATGTCACGCCTAGCACTCCGAGTGTCGCTCCCAGCACCTCAAGTGTCGCGCCCAGCAACGAAAGTGTCGTGCCCAGCTCTTCCATTGTCACTCCAAGCACCTCCAGTGTCACGCCCAGCACTGTGAGTGTGGCTCCCAGCACCTCCAGTGTCGCACCCAGTACCGTGATTGTCGCTCGCAACACCTCTAGTGTCATGCCCAGCACCCCGAGTGTCACTTCCAGCACCTCCAGTGTCGTGCCCAGCACCCCTAGTGTCGCTCCCAGCACCTCCAGTGTCCCGCCCAGCATTACGAGTGTCACTCCCGGCACCACCAGTGTCAAGCCAGCACCGCGAGTGTCGCTTTCAGCACGTCCAGTGTCGCGCCCAGCACCACGAGTGTCTCTCCCAGCACCTCTAGTGTCGCACCCAACACCGCGAGTGTCGCTCCTAGCAACCCCATTGTCGCGCCTAGCATGGCTAGTGTCTCTCCCAACACCTCCAGAGTCGCACCCAGCACCGCCAGTGTCGCACCCAGCACGTCCAGTGTCGTGGCAAGCACTACGAGTGTCACTCCCAGTACTTCTAGTGTCGCGCCCAGTACCGCGAGTGTCTATCCTAGCACATCCAGTGTCGCACCCAGCACCCCGAGTGTCGCTCGCAGTACCTCCAGAGTCGCGCCAAGCACCGCGGGTGTCGCTCCCAGCACCTGGAGTGTCACACCCGAAAGCGCCAGTGTCGTACCCAGCACCTCAAGTGTCGTGCCTAGTACCGCGAGTGTCATTCCCAGCACCTTTAGTGTCGTGCCCAGCTCCGCGAGTGTCGCTCCCTGCACCTCCAGTGTCAAACCCAACACCATGAGTGTCACTCCCAGCACCTTCATTGTCCCGCCCAGCTTTGCGAGTCTCACTTCTAGCACCTCCAGTGTTGTGCCTAGCGCCGCCAGTGTCACAACCAGCACCTCTAGTGTCACGCCCAGCACCCCGAGTGTCACTCCCAGCAACTCAGTGTCGCGACTAGCACCGCTAGTGTTGCTCCCAGTACCTCTAATGTCGCGGCCAGCACCTCGAGTGTCACTTCCAGCACCTCAAGTGTCGCGCCCAGCAACAAAAGTGTCGTGCCCAGCACTTCCATTGTCGCTCCCAGCACCTCCAGTGTCATGCCCAACCTTGAGAGTGTCACTCCAAGCACCTCCAATGTCGCGCCCAGCACTGCGAGTATGTCTCCCAGCACCTCCAGTATCGCACCCAGCTCCGTGATTGTCACTCCCAGCACCTCCAGTGTCATGCCCAGCACCCCGAGTGTCACTTCCAGCACCACCAGTGTCGCCCCAGCACCCCAAGTGTCGCTCCCAGCACCTTCAGTGTCCCGCCCAGCATTGCGAGTGTCACTCCTGGCACCACCATTGTCAAGCCA
>JAOVVI020001249.1:0-25328 GCA_028571085.2 Nepenthes alata | reverse complement strand
CTTTCATAGTATATTCTTGGTGGTTTTTCCCTTGCTTTGAAGAGGGTACTTCCACACTCAACTCTTTGTGTTATCTTTTCTCGTTTTTCTATCGTTCTCATCTGTCCGTCCGAGAGCTTTTCTCTGTGTGCCGTCCGAGACCTTTGTCCGCTCGGTCACCGTGACTTCCGCGACTTTTTGCGCCAACAAATGTAACATGATTTAATGCAATTACATGAAATTTCCATAAATCTTTTTTTGGAAATTCACATTATGATTTGTAGAATTCTTTTCACATTCTTGTTCATTCCTTATTGTCAAAACATACTAAAATTTGATTTTCTTAGGAACCAAGGGCTGGTAGGCCTTACCAACTAAAGAAGTAGACAATCAAAACCTTAGTTTTATCTGTTTCCACATAGCTAAAGGCCGTACGCTACTATTCAAGATCCGTAGGTGGGTCGTCATACATGTAACCCTATAGACGGGGCCGAATGTCACTTCTCACCATCGGATGATAGGTTCAAACCTTAATATACCACTATAATATACTAAGATATGCCATAATATACGATCCGTTGAAATTTAATCATGGTTTAATGCATATTCTTAAGAAATTTCTCACCAAACTAAGGAATTCAGCAAAGAACAGCAACAAGAGAAGAAAAGCTCGGAATGTACTTACCTTAGTTTGATTCTCACCAAATTTTAACTTTGATCAACTTAATTTGGAGTTCCTTGGCCTTCTCTCTCTCCTTATCTCCCTTCTCCTCTCTCTTCTACCTGTTTCTATCTCTCTCCTCTCTCAAATTGCCTAAAGAAATGATAGAAAATGAGTCGGAGGTCCCTTTATATACTTAGTGGTGCTTGAGTGCCACTCAGGCATGCATTAGGCGCTACGCTACTTGTTTGGAGCGCTCGAGCACTGCACGGGTGTGGCTCGGGCAGGTACATTCTGCCAACAAGTGTTTGAGAGTCCCTCGGGCGTGCCTTAGGCTAACCCCACAGCTTTTTGCACTTAGGTGACGATCAGGCATTCCTCAGGTGTCGGGTCATCCGATCCAATTTTGACTTTTTAATATAAATTCTCACATCATTTCACCTCAATTTTAATTATATTAGTTTAATTAATCATAATTACCATAAATTAGGGGCTCGGGTCTTACATGTCTCATCTCCTTATAAAAATTGTCATCAAAATTTTACGTACTTCATTACAGAAACAAATGCGGGTTTTTCTCCCGAATCTCGTCTTCTCTTTCCCATGTGACTTCTTCAAATGAATGCTTTTCCACAAGACTTTGACCAATGGAATTATCTTTGTCCAAAACACTTGATCTCTTCTAACCAAAATCTGAACCGGTACCTCAATATACGACAAGTTTTTATTAACCTCAACAGCTCGTATTCAATGATGCACGTTGGATCACACACATATTTCTGTAACATCCACACGTGGAATACATTATACACATATCCCAAATTCGGAGGTAGAGCCAATCTATATACCACTTCACTAATCTTAACCATAATCTTGAACGGCCAAATAAGCCTTGGCTTTAATTTGCCTTTAATTCCAAACCTCGAGATCCCTTTTGATAGAGATATCTTCAAAAATACATAATCTCCAACCTCAAAATTCAGTTCCGATCTTCTCCGATTAGCATAACTCTTTTGTCGATTTTGCACAACTTTCAACCTTTCATGAATCAAACGGATCTTATCGAATGTTTTTTGAATAACTTCTGGCGCCAACTATCTTCTATTTCCAGTTTTTTCCCAATGAATCAGTGAACGATATTTTTTCCCATATAAAGCCTCAAATAAGGCCATACCAATATTTGTTTGATAACTATTGTTGTATGCAAATTCAGCTACTGCCAAATAATCATTCAAATTACCTTTTATCTCCATAATTAAAGCTCTTAGCATGTCTTCAAAATCTAAATTGTTTGCTCCATTCTCCCATCCGTTTGAGGATAATAAGTTATACTAAACTCTAAATTAGTCCCCAATTCATGTTGTAAACTTTTCTAAAATTTAGATACAAACCTCGGGTCTCGATCTGATACAATAGAAGTTGGCACACCGTACAACTGACCACCTCATTAATATACAATCTAACTGGCCAATCTCCAGAAAACGTCATCCGTATAGCTATGAAATGAACTGACTTAGTGAGTCGATCAATAATCACCCAAATGGCATCATGGTTCCTTGGCATTTTCGGCAATCCCATCACAAAATCCATCATTATATCTTCTTATTTCAAGCTTGGAGTCTGTATAGGTTGCAATAAGCCCGGTGACTTTTTGTACTCAACCTTCAATTGCTGGAAAATTAAATATCTTTCCACATAGGCCGCTATTTCTCTTTTCATGTTTTTCCATCAAAACATCTTCAAATGTTGGTACATTTTGTCAATCCCCAGGTGGATAGTATATTTCAATCGATGAGTTTTATTCATAATCTTTTCATTTAATTTCTCAATATCCGGTACACATCCGATCTCGAAACCGCAGGACTCCATCGGCCCTTATACTGAAATCAGCTCTAGAGTTCCTATTTAAATCATCGGTAACGTTAATAAAAAATGGATCATCCATTTGAGTTCCTTTAATTTTGTCCAAACTTTTCGACTATACTTGAAAATAAGACAATATCATCCGATTTCTATGGTAGTATCTCTTGATATCACATTGTTTCATATAATCCATTATCTCCATTTCTTTAATTCTCAAGTGAGTTACAAAACTCGTTGTTCGACAACTCAAAGCATCTGCCACAATATTGACATTTTTGGGTTGATATTAGATTTCGCAATCATAATCCTTCAAGAAATCCATCCATCTCATTTGTTTTATATTCAGCTCATTCTGGGAGAATAGATATTTGAGGCTCTTGCGATCTGAATATACCAAGAACTTCTCACAATACAAATAATGTTTCCAAATCTTTAGTGTAAAAATCACCACCGCCAACTCCAAATCGTGAGTTGGATAGTTCCTTTCATGAGTCTTCAATTGCCTTGACCCATAAGTAATCACCTTTCTATGTTGTAGCAAAACACAACCTAATTCGGTCGTAGAAGTATCACAATAAACCACAAATCCACCGGGTTTTTTGGAATTGTCAGGATAGAGACGGTTGCCAGTCGGTCCTTCAATTCTTGGAAACTTCTTTCACAATCTTCCGCCCATTTAAATTTGACTTCCTTCCTTGTCAATCGAGTTAACGGTATGACAATTCTAGAAAATTTCCCACAAACCTTTGATAGTAGCTTGCCATTCCCAAAAAGCTCATTACTTTGGTTACTATTGTCGGTCGACTCTAATTGATCACCGCTTCATTCTTCTTAGGATCAATCAAAATGCCTCCTTTAAAAATGACATGACCAAAAAACATGACTTCTTCGAGTCGAAATTCGCACTTCTTCAACTTACCATGCAAACTCATTTCTCGAAGTGTCTGAAGCACATTCCTCAAATATATCTCGTGCTTATCATAGCTCATTGAGTAAATCAAAATATCATCAATGAAGACCACCACAAATTTGTCGAGATAGGGTTGAAACACTTGATTTATTAGATTCATAAATGCTACAGGAGTATTAGTCAATCCAAAATGTATAACCAAAAACTCGTAGTGCTCATACCTCTTTTAGAAAGCCGTCTTCTCCATATCTTCATTCTTAATCCTCAAATAGTGATAACTCGAATGGAGATCAATCTTTGAGGATACCTGGCCCCCTTGCAATTTGTCAAATAGATCATCAATTCTCGGCAACGAGTACGTATTTTTGATAGTGATCTTATTAAACTTTTGGTAATCAATACACAGCCGCATAGATTTATCCTTCTTCACAAATAACACCGGGGCACCCCTTGGGGACACAGTTGGCTGGATAAAATCTTTCTCCAACAACTCTTATAATTGTTACTTTAACTTCTTAATCTCCAACGGTGCCATTTGATAAGGTGTCTTTAATATAGGTGCCGCTCTAGGCACGGTTTCTATCTCAAATTCAATCTTCCGGTTCGGCGATAGTCTCGGGAAATCTTCTAAAAAAAGTCCTCAAATTCATATACCACCGAAATATCCTTCACCGACACACTATGGCTCTCAATTATGCTAGCATAAACCAAATAGGCTTGACATTCACTTTCTATCAAAAAACGAGTGTGCACAGCCGAAATCAAGTATGGGGATTGTTTATACATTACTCCTTGAAAATAAAAAGGTTCACACCCCGTAATTGCAAAGTACACCCTCTTATGGAAATAATCAACACTAGCATGATAACTCATTAACCAATATATGCCTAATATTACATCAAAATTATGCATGTTTAATGAAATCAAATCCACAACTAGGTCCAACCATTGACCCAAACAACACATCTCGGATACATGATATCTGTAACCAAAGACGATCCCGTAGATATAGACACTATTAATGCAAAATCCATGATCCTTGGGGTTGATATCAAATATCGAACAAATTTTGTCGACACAAATGAATGTGTAGACCCAGAATCCAAAAGTGCCTGTGTTGAAATTCCAAAAATTGTAAGTTTACCTGCCACCACCGTGGGCGATGCATCCGCATCTTGTGACGCCACCACAAAAGCTCGTCCTGAAGCACTTGGCTTCCTTGCCGTTTGTCTCAAGGGATGAGGACAATCCTTGATCATGTGGTCGGGCTGATCATAGTTGAAACATGCTCTCAAAATCTTGTAGCACAACCTCCCTCCATGAGATTTGCCGTAATGTGGGCGTGCAGGCGTTGCTGATTGATGGCCCGGTACACCCTGAATTTAGCACTCTTCTTTCCTTTCTCTGCCGGTTTCGATCTTTTGTAGGATCCTTATGACCGTGAACTTTGACCGGATTTTTGGCCTTCATGGCTAGCGATCTTATTCTTAAAGAATTTCTCTCTTTTTAGCTCCTTTTCAAATGAAAGAGCTCGGTCTGACACATCTCCATAGGTCCTCAATTTCAAGGTGACAAGCTGCCTCTAGATTTTGTCCTTCAAGCCATGTAAAAATTTTCTTGCCTTGTCTCGGCATGAATCATGTGAGGGTTATAGCAGGATAGCTTTGTGAATTTGGCATCATACTCAGCCATAGTCTGGTACCGTTGCCACAAATGGGCAAACTCATCCTCCTTTTGTTCTCTTAGACTCGTCGGGAAGTACTTGTCCAGGAAAGCCTCCACGAACTTGTCCCACGAAATCTCTTTGTTCTCTAAGCCCCTAAGCCCATGGCTCTTTTCTTCATAGACCATCAATAGTACGCCTCGTCCTCTAACTTGTAAGAGGCAAATGCCACCTTGTCCTCCTCCAGACATCTAATCACAGTAAAGATTTTCTCAATTTTTCAGATCTAGATTTTAGCCTTCGTCTGATCTGGGTCACCCATTAATTCAGGCACACTTTCATTGGTAAATCGATTGTATGCCTTCGTCCCTGGGTTCCATTACGTCTGCCATTCTTGCCATGATGGCTAAGCATTCTTCTCGATCCGAGCATGAGCTTGGTCTAACGTTACCTCATTGTCCGAACGATATATTTAATCCTATCACAAAATAATTAATCAGATTAGAACCTCAAACCGAAATTAATCAAATTCAATCCTCAAATAAGGCATCTCCTTACAACTTCTATAATTCCACTTTAAAAGTCACGTCCCAAATTTCGATCCTATAATTAACACTTAACCAATAATTAATTAACCAAATTACCATTTATTAATATTTGGACATGACTTCATGTTGATACCTCAATTGACCACAATAAAATAAATTAAACCATATACAAGATCCAAATAAGTGTCATGTCTCTTGTTGCTCCGATACTTACCAAAACATCACGTTGGACCTTACGTAAGGAGCTAATGCTTGTCATCAATAATCAGAGTAAGATAATCCGCGAAAAATAAAACCGCAAGACCAAACCTTTTAATTACTACCAAGAATCCAAACCATCATCCGTCTAACATACACATACATCATCAAAATAACTTAGAACATTGTTAAAGTTGTCCGAAATTTGAACTCAACTAAAATACATCATCTATTCATATTCTAAAGCTGTCTGAAAATAAGTACAACATACAAAAATTGTTCGAAACCATAAAAAAACATTAAACATTTTCATAAACTCATATTAAAATCTCTTCAACACAATCGTTCTTTATTCTTGTTCTTCCAGCAAGTATCTGTGCATCTTATCTGAAGAGGGTTAGTAAAATAGAGTAAGGAGTGAGCCAACAATTCAATAAGGTATATATTAATCAAATGATCATATAAAATTTACATTTAAAACATATCAGAATGACAATGGATCATGATCTAATGCAATTATATGAAATTTCCATAATTATTTTTTAGGAAATTTAGATTATGATTTGTAGAATTTTTTTCATATTCTTGTTCAATCCTTATCGTCAAAACATGCTAAAAATTGATTTTCTTAGAAACCAAGGGCTAATAGACCTTATCGACTAAAGGAGTAGACAATTAAAGCCTGAGTTATATTTGTTTCTATACAATTAAAAGTATTACGTTATTATTCAAGGCCCATAGGTGGGTTTTCATACATATAACCTTATAGATGTGCCCGAACAGCGTTTTTTACCCGCAGATGATATGTTCGAATCTTAATATACCACTATAATATACTAAGGCATACTATAATATATTACCAACCCATTGAAATTTAATCATGGTCCAATGAATATTCTTAGGAAAAGTTTATATTTTTCTTTATACTTCATAGTTTTCACATTCTGAAAAATAGCTCATTGTTTTTTCACATAATTCTGTAATTGTTGAACATATAATACTTAAATTCTGTATAGGAACATGACTATGATAAATTTTAAAGCATGGAATGTAAATTTAGCATGATAATTTAGGAAAATTCATTATAATGCAAAAATCAGCAAACATGTAGAACATCCTATTGAATTTCAGAACATGTAGTGTATAATTTAACATGTAGGAACTCATACTTAACACGTTATAGTCAAGTAAGAATATTGAGTACGAAGATCAGACATGCGGAAGCATAATATCAAGTTTTCAGCATGCATGAAAGAATAATTGTAGAAAACAACAAAGTAATATCATATATTTGAGTTTAGACATAAATTTTGTAAATTTTTTCAACAAAATAAAGAGAATTACTCATGTATGTTAAACAATATCACTAAAGCATTGAAAATCAGGACATGATGAACAATGTAACAAGAATTGCTCATGGAATTTAGCAAAGAACAGCAACAAGAGAAGAAAAGCTCAAAATGCACTTGCCTTAGCTTGATTCTCACCAAATTCTAGTTTTAATCAACTTAATTTGGAGTTCCTTGGCCTTCTGTGACGGAACGGATTTTTTTCTCTCAATTAATTATGTCATTCAAAACAGTAACAGAAGTCTAAGACTCACTTAAAGTTCTAGGAAAAAATGGGCAGCGTTTTCCGTAAAACTGGGCTAAACAGAAAATATGAATCTGTACAAAACATGTATACGAACCAGTACAAGCACACATCTATCTATAAATACCACAATTTTCCTACAACATGCTTTCACAGGACCGAAGATGCCATCCATGGCATTTAATTAAACAATCCTATCAACTATATCAGAATCCAGATGAGAGATGCCAACTAGGGCTGTACAGAAACCAGAAAGAATATAGCGGAAGCAGAACTATAAATATGCAGAAGCATAGTTTCCTGTTCATCACATGCATCACATACATTTCTATACAGAACCCATATATACATAAATATCCATAAGCATAAAAGAACTATGTATCAAGATTTGGATCTTTACATCCAACAGTTTCTTCAAGATAACTTTAAAATACTTCAGATTCTCGGAAGTCTTCAGATTAAGCTCTAAGTCACTCTTTCTCGTCAGGTACTAGCTCTATAGTTTCATCTGGAGGGGGAAAAATAGTAAAACAGTGAGCTGAGGCCCAGCAAGGTACTAAAACATGCAGTGGGTTTCAGAATGCAAAACAGTAATGCATTTATATTAAAGCATAAAAGCATTTAAGTTCAGGACGATTTAAGGAAATAGAATAAGCCTAATTTGACGTTAAATCAAGCTTCGGAAATCAGAAGACAGTAAAATATGCTTTCATGCAGGATATGTATGCTGATGAACAGTAGCAAGAAAGTACTTACTCGTGATAGTGACAGAACAGTACATGAAAGTAAAGAAGGCTCAATATAACGAAATCAAGTTTCATAAATCAGAAATCAGGAAACAGAAGGCAGAAATTAGAATTCGATATCAAATTAGTGAGTTATAGAAAGCCCTTTTCTATCAGTAAAGGACCTTACCAGTAGACCCTACTAGCGGAGGGGGCGAATAATCGAGGATAGATTGTGTTCACTCAACACAATCTAAGGCCAGAAACAGTTGTCCCGTCTCGCGGGATTCAGTACAGTACGCCAGCCGAAAACAGTAAACTACCCTCTAGATTAACGCCCAGAGGAAGGGCAGACTACATATAATTCCATGGACAGAGTTATCATCGATTACTACCATTACGTTCTAAGGCATGCGGGGGAACCTAACCTGACTGTATCTCAGTCACGGGTCCTGATTAATAGTATCATAAATATTTTTCCCTTTTTATTTCATAACCGAAAACCCCTTTCAGTTTCGAAAATCAGTCAGAGTTTCATAATAACTCTTCAGTCAGTTTCAGAATGTGCAGTGACGGTCTAAAACCATTCAGGTTCGTTTCAGAATATACAAATATAGTTAGAAATCCTTCAAATTTGTTTTAGAATATACAGTATAAGCTCAAATTCCTTCAATTTTGCTTCAGAAGTCCACAGTAATTTATCAGTAAAAGTCTGTGTAAAATTTTCAGAAACAATTTATAGCAGGAGCTTCATTTAAGTACCAATTAACTTTTATACAATAGAAGTTGCGGATAAAAATCATTAAAACCTCTTCATTTTCGCACCTAGGGTTTCGCCAAAACTTTCGGACGATATACGGACACTTAACACAAAGCCAGATGTTGCAGTATATATGTATACACATGAAATCTGTCCGAACAATTTGTAGGAATAGGCTTTATTTATACAGGACATGGAGAACATGCTTTCAGAGTATAACATTTTTGAGGTACAGAAAAGAAGTAAAAACGGAAAATAGCATCCGAGGTACACTTGCCTGAGGGATCGGGATTGGACGGCCGATTTTCCCCTTTTCTTTCTCTTCTCTCTCCCTCCTCTCTTCACTCCCTCGTTGCTGCTCGTGGGTTTGCTGAAAATGAACCCCAAAACCGTTATTTCCCATTTAAAATGCGGGAGAAAAGAGATCACGTTCCTGGGCTCGTGACCGGCGCTCAAGCCCCCATTGAGCGCACGACGAGCGCAAGGTTTCTGCCGGAGCTCGCTCGAGCTCCCAACGAGCGCAGAGTCTCTATCGGGGCCTCGCTCGAGTGCGCGGCAGGCACCCGACTGCTGTGTGGCAATCAGTATATAGCAGCCAGCATTCCACACTTTTTACTTTCGAAACTCTTTCTTCCATGCATGTTCAGCCTCATCTTGATTATTATTATTTTATTTACCCTTAAATCATCATGTTTTGGGTTCAGGACCTCACATATTCTCTCTCTCCTTTTCTCTCTTCTCCTCATCTCCTCTCTCAAATTGTTTGATGAAATCACAGAAAATGAGTCGGAGGTCCCCTTATATATTTAGTGGTGCTGTAGCGCCGCTCAGGTGCGGGTTAGGTACCATGCTATTGGACTGTAGCACTCGAGCGCTATTCGGGCGTGCTTCGAGCTGGTACATTCTGCCAACAAGCGCTCGAGCGTCCCTTAGGCGTGCCTCAGGCATTAATCCTATGGCTTTTTGCGCTTAGGTGCCGATCAGGCCTCCCTCAGGTGTCGGGTCATCTGATCCAATTTTGACTTTTTAACCTAATTTTCTATATTGTTTAACATTAATTTTAAATATATTAGCTTAATTAATTATAATTATTATAAATTAAGGACTCGGGCCTTACAAACCCCCCCCCCCCCAATAAAAGGTTTTGAGTGATTCTGCATCATGATATTTCCTGAAGTTTCTGCAAGCCTGTGTGTTTGGCCCATATTTTTTACAAGCACTTAGGATGTGATGTTATATGTTCCAGTGCATGCGGCAACATAAGGTACAAAAGAGGACATCAGATGATGATATACTTGTATGTATCATTAGAACACTAGTTGAATGCCTGAGGCTCCATATTGTGGGGTCTAGTGATGGTTAGATGTGCTCGTGAGTACTGTTATTGTATTCTGACGAATAAAACTCTTCTTCCCCCAAAATATTCCTGTAGTGTGATGTGAAGCTTAAATCCTCCCTGCTACTCCAGGCTGACACATCACTATAAATTATTTTAGTTTTCTTTGAAACTAATGATACATGACTTATTTCTAACATCCATTGGCCCTGATTAACTGAATTTATGTCATCACATCAATTTCTTCACCATTCTCTTTCTATTGCCATGATTTGTTGAGAAAGTATTGAAGTCTCCTCACCATGTCTCATGAATGGGGGTGGCTGCAAGCATTAGATTGGAAGATCAAAGGGGAATAATTTGTAATTTGAATGTAATTCAAGATAATCAGATATGAAATTAAGTTATTCTGTTTAGGCAATTCATATTTAGACCAGGTAATTTCTTTACTTTATGGAGTTACAGGGTATGGTCCACACTCAAAAACATATATGCCATTCGGAAGCCTTAAGAAGTCAAAATTCTGATTCTGCTTGAGTTTCTTTCTAATACTGTTGAATGTCTTTGTGTGGTGACAGATGTATCAGTGATGATGCATACTTTTTTTATTTTTTTGATAATTTATGAGTTTTTTAATCCATTTCCAACTGTTTGATTGTTTTTTAATTCCTTTGCAGATGCAGTGATTCCTATAACATGTTTTGTATTAGTGTTGCTATTTGCTCTCCAACACTACGGTACACATCGAGTTGGATTCATCTTTGCACCGGTGGTGTTGGTTTGGTTACTTTGCATAAGTGCCCTTGGCTTGTACAATATCTTCCACTGGAACCCACACGTCTATGAAGCCCTCTCACCTTATTACATGTACAAGTTCTTGAAGAAGACAAGGTTGAGTGGCTGGATGTCACTGGGTGGAATTTTGCTGTGTATAACAGGTAAAAGTGGGAGCTGCAAACTCATACAAAGTCATATATTTGTGGTTCATCATAGGTTTTTGCGGATATATCTCCTTATATTAAGTCACAAGTTTTAATCATTGAGCATCTATGATCCGTTTTATTCTCAATTGTCCTCTTCTCCGAACCTGCAAAAAATATTTTGAGTATAGATCTAAATAGGCATTGTGACATGCAATGCAACCATCACAATATGGCCGCAACAATCCTTATGTTTGCTGATTATGCATCCACCTGCAATACCATGATTTGAAGCTATGATTTTGAGTGTTAAACATTGGAAAGACAGTGAATTATAGTCTATGTTCATCACATGACATTACATAATCTCACAACACTTACTCATTTTTCACCAAAATACTTAGTGATTCTATGGAACTGGTTGGTTTCACAGAATTCTTGTCATACTGAACTGTTGTCATTACTGTAATGTCATAGATAGTGTTATTACTCCTATACTTGATTTGTGTAACTAGCATGGAGCCCACATTTTATGAGCAGAAAAAATAGAATCCCTTATTAATTGGAAAGAAGATTACTTACTATGCTCAGTCAGCAATTCACGACCAAGCTCACCTCTGTCAAGTTATTAGGCTAAATGAACAAACTTGAATAAAAAGGCAAAGCTTATTTTAATAAATGGTTCAAGGTTAAAAACACGGTAGCGTGGCTTGCTTATATAACTGAACTTGATTTATTATGCTTTCGAACTTGTTAGTAGCTCTTTTAATGTCATTTGAATTATTCATTTAAGACTTTTTTATACTTGCTGAAGGGTTTGATAAATCTATTATATGTTATTCCCCATCTGTCATAGAAGATAGTGAGATCAATTGATAAATTTTTAAGTGCTAACTACTACCAACAAGCGCTCTTTCTTTTTCCTACACCTGTGATAACAAAGGGCCCAAGGGAGCTTGATTATTCGGCCAGTGGCCTACTTTAGGCGCTATAAGTGATATCAAAGCTGACTCGTGACCATGATGTGCTAGCTTGTAGGCTTTTCTCTTTTGTTCCTAAGCCCTGAAAGATTTTTGTGCTTTGAGTTCTGTAATTTGTGATTTGGTATTTTGTGCCACACTACCTGCCTACTATAGAAGTCATGGGAACCATTTGTAACGTGCCGTGAGGAGGAAATTGCATATTTGAACCAGAGAGATTGCAAGATGCCAAGTTCCACATCATTTCTGGAGCTTCTCTTCAATTTATAAGGAAAAAGGCCCTAAGAGGCTTGGTTGGGAGGTTAATGGCTAGCTCTTGACACAACATTGTATTTGGAAGTAATCCTAGGCATTATGTAACAAAATTTGTTTGTTGAATACTCATTTTGATAAGTGTCACATATTATAACCATATTGAAGCATGCTAACTTGTTAACGATTTCCAAAAATGTAATACAAAGTCTTAAACCTAGAAATTCAACTTACGATGACTCATTTACATCCATAGGCAATGGTGAGCAGTCTGTTACTGAATTCAGAGATCTTGAGCTTTTTCTGATAGAACACATGTAAGGTGCCTTCATTTTCTTTGGTAAGTCTGAAAAATAGGTGCTAAGAGTGCCTTCAAATTTGACCTTCAATTGGTCTTTGAATGAGAAAATTATTTTTGTTTTCAAGGGTTTTTTACACTTAATCACAATTTTTTTTTTTCGATTTTTCCATATTATCATCTGAAATTTGTATTCCGTTAACAGCGTACCACTAGGCTTAGTATTGCTATGAGTTTTGGTTAAAATGAGGAAAATATGGCATGTCATGGGGACATCTAATTAAATATAAATTTGGGTATTTTGCCGATCAAGTGTCAATTGTCCACATTGGATCATCAAAAAGTTTATGTGAAAAAAAAAAGATTAAGTTAATGCGTTGATGGATATTCAGCCATTATAGAACAATTTGATGGAAAAATTCATTGAATTAACCTGAAAGGATAAAATGTTAATATAATGAAAATTATAGGTTATAAGATCAAAATCCCAAGATTTATTTTTAAAATAGTAAATTTAAATAAATAGATGAATTATCAAGGTTAATTGTGAATTCAAGTCAAAAATGAAGTGTTGGACTGAAGTGAGTTAGGCTCGAGTGGCATATGTATGTATTAGGGTCACACATGAGCGTGTTTAAGGTAGAATCTCCGCACCTGATGTACACATGATGAGTATTTGTATGTGTTAGTTTTAGAATCTCAGTATCTGATACATGCCTAATAAGTGCTCGTTTGTATCCATGATTTGGGCATCATGTTTAATGTGCATCTGATGGGCACATGAGTGCCAATCTATTATTCAAAGAGGTTTTTGACTGATTTTCTCTGAGTATTTGAAAAGGAGAGAGAAAAGAAAGCGGAAAAGAGAAAGAAGAAGAGAGAGGAGGAAGAAGAAAGCAAATTCAAGTTAATTTTAAATGAATTCAAGCTACTATTTGGTAAATCAAAGCTAAGACAAGTGCATCTAACTCCCATTTCTTCCTTTGTTGTTAGATCTTTTTGAAATCTCGGAGTATTTTTTTTTTGAATGCTTATGCAAGTAATATTTTGCTAACTTCCTTTGATTATATTTTGCATGTATGTCAATTGATTCCCATTTTATAAAATTTTTGAAAGCTGATATCTTAAATTCATATATGTCATAATGAAATCCTAAAATATTTGTAAATATGTTTTTACATGTCGTCTTTTTGTTGATAAATTGATGAAAATTCTACTTTAATTTTGATAAATGTGATTTGTTTTTCTAAAATTGTGAAAAAAATTGTATATTTATATTTTAATGTAGGGTTTTTAGTTTCGATCAAGTAAGGATCAATATAAAGAATTGACAAAATATTTAATCATATCTTTATATACTATTTGCAAACCGAATTTTAAACCTAATATCTACGGGGCAAAAAAATAGTGCTTAACCTTGACTCTAAGAAATTATATGTAGTCGGCCCACCCATAGGTTATAAATAGTGGCATGTGATATTTGGCTGTGTGAAAACAATTATAGCTCATACTTCAATATTTGACTATTATTATTGTGGTTATTAATGATATTTGGTTTTTAAATGTTTGGAAGTTTTTTATATTTTTCATATTCTTATATGTTTGAATGATTTTTGCATGTTAGAAGTTCATATATGTTTGCACGAATTTAGCATATTTTATACGTTTTAATATGTTTACGTTCATATATGTATACGATTTCTCGTATGTTTTATTGTGATTTCGATATTATTAGTGTTTTAATTTGATCATGAATATCACTATTTGTATGTTCATTCATTATATTCACATATATGAAAACTATACATGCTTTGTTAAGCGTTAAGCTCACAATTATTATCTTTTCAAATAACCATTTATATTAGTAGGCTCGGATGTAATTTTTGTGATTTTAAACAATGAAAAGGCTTTCGAAAGAAACATTTTTTAGGATGTTTTAGTTGTATTTCGATTATTTAATTAAGAGTTTGTGAATTTAGTTTTTCGAATGACTGTATTATGGCCACAGGTCAAGAGTTGTTTAATTTAGTACGATGTTGGATATATTGTTGATTGCTCTGACTTCTGGTTTGAGATATTTTTCCTTATAGTTTAAGTCGATTAAGAAATGAGTTATTGGAGTCACTTTTAGATTTAACTTTTGATCTTGTGCTTTGATGTTTATATATTATATAACTGTTTTATAGTAATTATTGCAGGATCGTGTCCCGCACTTGATTTGGTTTAAATTAATTGATTAAAAGTTAATTTATGGGTTTAAATTATAGTCCGATTTTGATATATTTAATTTTGGGAGCGGTATTAGGGATGTGGCCGCGACATAGGTGGCTAAGTGGAACACACAATAAAAAGTGGTGGTTCCGTGGAAGACACTAAAAAATACAGCTTTAAGTGCAGAAAACCCACCCTTCTTACCATTTGAGATGCAAATGTGTTAGTTCAGCATGCTTTTTGGAAGTTTAAAGTAGACATAACAATGGCCTCCAGCCTTCATTCAACTATCTTCTGTGCCCAACCAAAAGCAGAACTTTTGTGTATGTTTCATCCTAAAACTAAATACTTTATACAGAGAAAGAATTACTGAGTCTCCCTAGTTTTACATCACTCAGCTGCAATTTTTTTTACTCACAGGGTCTGAGGCAATGTTTGCTGATCTAGGACACTTCTCCTATACTGCAATTCAGGTATCTATGCAACAAAATCTGTGCCTACTAATTGCTGTCATTGATCAGTAGTTTCTATGGCATCAGTGTCCCATACATGCTTTTCAAGCCATGATAGTGTTGTAGTTAAACTTGCGAGTTTTTGTGGATAAAACATAAGAGTTCTCACCTTCTGTTTTGTCTGCAGATTGCTTTTACTTTTCTTGTCTATCCAACACTGATATTAGCATACATGGGTCAAGCTGCATACTTATCAAAGCATCACCAGAACAGCGCAGAAATTAGTTTTTACCTTTCAGTTCCAGGTACACTGTTGTCAATGCTTAATGCTGTGTGTTTAATCTAATACTGCATATTCAGATCTTTGTGCAGGGTAATAGTTGATGATCTGTGCCTAGGCCAAATAATTGATTAAATTGAGCACCTGAATACCAAAATTTTTTGTTCCATAAACTATGATAGCATCCCTCCAAATCACTGTTATTGCACTTCACAACTTTCTTGATATATGCCTATGCTAGTCTAAGCTGCAGTACTGTATGAGTTCTACTTGGATGAATTTGAAAGCAGTGCCTTGACAATGACAGGTTTTTCTTTCTCATATCGTTATTGGTTGTGTAATTGACTGTTAAGCTTTCCTCTTATGGGCAGTGACAGAAAACTGACAGCAACATGTCACTTGTTGCAGAAAGGGTGAAGTGGCCAGTACTTCTTGTAGCTATACTTTCTTCAGTTGTGGGAAGTCAAGCAATCATTAGTGGAACATTCTCTATCATCAACCAGAGCCAGTCACTTGGATGCTTCCCCAGAGTCAAAGTGGTTCACACATCTGAGCAGATACATGGGCAGGTCTATATCCCAGAGATCAACTGGATTCTGATGACTCTTTGCATTGCTGTGACTATTGCATTTAGAGACACTAAACATTTGGGGAATGCATCAGGTATCTCGGCATTCCTACTTGATCTCGTGTATTTAAGACAGAATTGTAATGGTCAAACTCGAGTTATTAATCCCCTGAGCCTCGTTTCAAGTCTCTCCAGCTTTTCGGTCTAATCTACCCTCAAAATCCTTCTATTGATTGATTTTTTTTTTTAGGAAAAAAAAAAAAGCAATGGCAATGACTAGATATTCTGGTTTGATGATATAGCAAGGTATGAGAAACTCTCTCGTCTGCTAGTTCATCCACGTTTGGGGAAGTGCTACAATGGGGCTGCAGCTCATTTGTTTGGTGTTTTCTTTTTCCTGGGGGCGATGTAGGGGACATGGCTTGTGTGTTTGGTAAAATTTTTTAGGGGATTTTTTTCTTTTCTTTTTTTTTTTTTTTTGGTGCTAGTGATCAATTTATAGATGAGTACTCTTGGAATAGCCTTTTCAGTTTTTCACTTGACTCAGAATTCGGCCATGTAGAGCTCTTCATTTCATGCCCGTTTAAGTTACTACTTTAAATAACACTAATACTACCAATGACTGGCTAAAAATAGGTAGAACACCCCTTTCTACTCGAGGCAAGTAGTCTATTTTAAGGACTATAACTCTGTTTCCCCCTCAAATTCATCCACCAACAACCACATCTTTGTCAAACCAAGATTTTCTTTCACCTTCTAGTCAGCTAGATCTATTCTTGCTCGTCTAATCGTCCACCAAAAGCTTTGTGAATCTTTTTTATTTTTTTCAGATTTGTAATTAAAAACGTTAGAAGGAAATATGCTCTACTTTTTAATTTCTTACATGCCCGTGTCATCTGCTGCAGGATTAGCTGTGATGACAGTGATGCTGGTGACCACTTGCCTGACCTCCTTGGTTATTATCCTATGTTGGCACAAACCTCCTGTGGTGGCTCTTTGCTTCCTACTCTTCTTCGGCTCTATCGAATCGCTCTATTTTTCAGCTTCCCTTGTAAAATTCACAGAAGGTGCTTGGCTCCCCATTCTCCTGGCTCTCATCCTAATGGCCATCATGTTTGTTTGGAACTATGCCACCATCAAGAAGTACGAATTCGACCTTCACAACAAAGTTTCTCTAGAATGGCTCCTGGCTCTTGGCCCAAGCTTGGGAATCTCCCGCGTACCTGGAATTGGCCTTGTTTTTACTGAGCTTACCTCAGGAATTCCCGCAAACTTCTCACGCTTTGTCACCAACCTCCCTGCTTTCCACCAAGTACTAGTTTTCGTGTGCGTGAAATCAGTACCTGTTCCATATGTGCCCCCAGCAGAAAGGTATCTCATTGGCCGTGTGGGCCCTCCTGCTCATCGGTCTTACAGGTGCATTATCCGCTATGGGTACCGTGACGTTCACCAGGATGTCGACTCGTTTGAATCTCAACTTGTTGCCAAGTTGGCCGATTTTATCCAGTACGACTGGAGCCATAGCCGCGCTTCTGATTCACCATCAGAAGATGGGGCCAAATCTATCGAGTCTGGGGGTGAGCGTAGGTTGGCTGTGATAGGGACAGTGGCGTTTCCCATTGCGGCTGCTTACGAGGTCGATGAAAGTCTGCAGCCAGCAAGCGTGTCTGTTGGCTTCCCAACAGCTGAGAGCATGGGAGATGTCTTTGCAATGGAGCCTCTAGGCGAGGGCGTGGGCAATAGGAGGGTGAGGTTCATGGTTGATGATGAGTATGAATCCGATGTGCAGCCCAGGGTGGAAGGCCAGTTGTGCCAAGAGCTGGAGGATTTAAGGGCTGCCCAACGAGCTGGGACTGCATTCATACTTGGGAACTCTCATGTTAAGGCAAAACACGGGTCATCGCTTCTGAAGAAGTTAGCTATTAACTTCGGTTATAATTTCCTATGGAGGAATTGCCGGGGACCAGATGTGGCACTGAAGGTGCCACCGGTGTCTCTGCTCGAGGTTGGCATGGTTTATGTCATATGATCGGATGTGTCATGCAAGTAGAGTTTAGTAGCCTTTCCCGAAGGACCAAGGAAAAACAAATAGAGTTGAGTTGTGTAATGTACATGTAGGAGTGGCAGCTCACCCGTGACTTCTAGATTAGCATCCAAGTTGTTGCAAAGAGGCTCTTCATTCCGTTTCTCTTTCTAGAGTGGTATATATTATATGTCAAGCAAGAAAATTTCTTCCTATCTACTTCACAGCAAGTATGTGATTTTACTTGGTTTCTCTTTTGGTTATACAATTTAAGTTTGCTATTTCTTATCAAATATTTAGCTCCGTAAAATTTGAATGAAACTTTAAGAGTAAAGTATTAATATGCCACAAATATTTATAAATATATTAGCATAAAGGCATAGACTTATACCGTATTTGGCATTAACGAAGAGTAATCGAATAAATTATGTAAGCAGATGAATTTAGTTCTGCACATTCTCTTTAACATTAAAATGTACGCACAAGATTCAACGCTAAAGCCATAAATCTATATCCAACAAATTGTATCATTCGTCATATATAGCACCAAAATAATTCATGAGATTCGATGAAAAAGGAGAATTTCATTTAATATAAATTTTAAAAAATAAAAAAAGTGAGTATATTCTAATTTTTAGGCAAAACTTGCCCTGCATTTACATATTCATGAAAAAATTTTAAAACATTCTAATATCATAAATGATATCCAAAGAACACGTAAAGCTTATGTTACCAAAAACATATTTCTAAAGTGATATCTATAAATTTTCTTTGTTTAGCAATATCAAAATTGGCCATTAAAAGGCACATATATACGAATACATATTTTTTATTTCTTGTAATAATGGATAAAGATGTTTTCTAACCTTTTGTACATCCTTAATGAGTTTAGAGTCCTTATTACAAAAAAATTAATTGATGTTAAATGGTAGAGGCCCGAGCTATCCCTTTCCTCTTCTATCGTTCCTAATTCTGAGCAGAGAAAAGCTAGGCTCAAGTAATGATCAACTTATCGTTTGACGTTACATTTAACTGATTCACCAATCTTTTATTTCACAGTCAAATTATCTTTTTAATAATCAACAAATATTTTTTCCAAGGTGTTAAATATTACGTGTATCATCATCTATACCAATGATCTCAAAATTGAACTTGTCCACCATATCTACCTTATTATTATTATTATTATTTTGATTTTTGAGATGCCACTATTCATATCCGTTATTATAAAATGCATTTCTTCTTTCTTATTAATGGATAGAGATTGTAAATGGACCGGGCTGTTTATAGCATGGTCCGACATAACCTATTATGGGTCATGCCAAATATGTTTCACAATAAATAATGTTAGATAATACGTAACACTGTTTAACGCTTTAAATTGTACCAAGTCATTTGGTAGACAACCAATGAGTTGTGATGGTCTGTCTATAAGATGGCCCAACACCTTTTTTGTAAATCCCCAATAGTCATGCAACCATTAGGGGGAGGACGGAGCTATTGGGGGAGGGGGGGGGGAACCCCATTTAAAAATTATTTAAATATTAAAAAAATATATTAATACCACTCCCTACACAACAGTTTCTTTCTCTCTCTATGCTCTCTTAACTTTTTATTCTCTTACAGTATAAAGTAATATTTATATTATTTTTTATTAGTAATTTTACTTATTTTTATTATTTTATAAATAAATTTATAATTATGGAACATGTTTTTTTAATTTTGATGTTGACGGAATATAAAAAAAATATTTCGACACTTTCAAATTGTTGGGTATGGCTCAAGCACAATTGGCTCAATCCAAAGTTAAAGTAAGGCCCAAGTGCCAATAGTCCGAATATAGGCACACATGACCATGAAGACATTCCAAGTAACTGGATTGCAATGAGCATGCTAGATTAAAATAAATAACTACTTAGTAGGATAATAAATGAGATATTTAATTTTAATAAATGGTTACAATATGCACATAGATGACCCGATCTACAAATGACTAAATATATGTATCTTATTAACGACTGAATGATTATTAAATTGATTTAAAAGACAATTATACATTAAAAGTAATGGTTGCCATTCAATGTCATTAAATGCCTTCCAGTACAAGTGACGGTTCCGGGTTGACTAATTGGTTAAACTCTGACTATAAATATAGATATTTCCTAATCAAGGAAAGGGAGTTGGATCGAGATATACAAAGATACTCTAGAAAATAGGAAACTCAAAAAAGTGGAACTAGGTCCTCCAGTTAACCAACAAAAAATCACACTCATCCTCTTCCTCCATTTATTTTTCACATTTTGTCTTCTACCAATTTTAAAATTTTCTACAAAAGATTTATGACTTGAGTATTATAAAATATATCGGGTAGTGTATCATGTATATCTCTAACATCTCGTTAAATTTGTTATGGTACACATGGTAAGAATTTTTAGTCATGAAAATTAGACCCACAACCTCTCGAATTAGCTAAAAGATTTGCTTAGTTCTTTGATTTGTGCGATAATTCAATTCAAAGGAACACATCATTAGTACTGTCTGTGAAAACATGGTTTAAGCTACTTGTTCTCATCACAAATCTAAATCTCCAAACAGAAGAGCTTTACTCACCTTACAAATAAAGCAATTATGATGAATACGAGGGTTTAGACAAGTCTCCAACCCAAATATATCACATATCGTGGGAACAACCTAGCAGAGTGTAACCATGAGGATATTTGTCAACCGATGAACATAAATGTGGAGTCTTTGGCTCCACCTCTAGGATGAGGAGCAAGGGGAAGAAGCATGTGTCCAAAGGGATGCCACAGTAACCCCAAATTAGGGGTAAAAAGCCTCTCTTCAAATAATTCCATTCTAGCTCGAAGGTTGTCTCAACTCTTTGAAGCTAGGGAAGAGTGTCCTCAGTAGTGACATCCACGCTACTCATGGGACACAGGGTGGCCGATGGCTCGAGACAAAGCATCATGTAGTGGCATGCCGAAGAATGTTCTAAGCAAGCATGCCCACTGCGTGCAGCCAACTACTCAAAGTTGAGGACATTTCTCAACGTAAAAGGATCACATCCATTTTCGGGGTGGAAGAAAGAATGAAAGGATTGCACAACAGTTGTTTGGTGAAAGCATGGTCGGGCACTCTACCGAACTGGGCATGTCACCGTTTACCAATGAGATTAGAATGCATCAAAGAAACTTTGACCCACTAGATCACTTTTGATGTGGAAGAATTCAAGACCCAAGGTCATGAAACCAAGGTAGATACATGAATTTAGTTTTATTAGTTGGCACCAAATTTGATTCTATCCGTCCAAGAGTTGGCTAATAATTATTTATCTCAATTTGTTTCCAATAGAAGAAAGGAGAAACAATCGTGGCACCTTGTCAAAATACGACAAGGTTTGAACAAAAGTCTAAAATGTTTCCTAACTAGATTCAATGAAGAGGTCCAAGGCATTTCCAAACTCATCGACAATGTGAAGTTGAACTCATTTATGGCCACTGTACAATTGGACAAGGTTTTCACGTATCTAGCCTAGCAATAACCTAAGACATTCCTCAAGGTGGAGACTATCACTTGAACGTACATTGCGGCCAACTATGTCAATGAAGCGAAGTGGCCCGAACACTCAGGTCATCATTCGTAATTAACTAATGGAAAGAGGATGAACAATGATAACTTCTCCATCTTTGATCTCAGGAAGCAGCCAAGGACTAATCTAGTTGTCAGGAGGGAGTACAAACTACTAAACCTCACCCTCTTTGAATAACATCCAAACCAATGTCTTAATATAGATCTGGAATGAGAAATTTCTAAAATGGTCAAAATCAATAAAGGACCCAAAGTGAGGAGATTAGTTCAAGTATTGCTTCTACCATTGATCTTAAGGTCATAGTATCTAAGATTGTCAGATTTTATAGAAAGAGATTGAAACCCTTATTTAAAAGGGTTACCTCAATAAGTATTTGAAAAAACTAGGACATGCTCCTGCTAAAGTCATCAATAATGACGTAGAGTAGTTTAAGCAACCTTACAACCAATTGGTTGTTGGAGTGGTAAACATGATTTCCACAAAGCCTACCAAAATTAACGGTTCAGATCATCCCAAGAAGACTTCCTCCAATAAGAGACAAAAGATAGGAGTAGAGAATGATATCATGAGTTTTAATGACGATAATATAACTCATATAATTACTCCATATTCTAATTTTGTTATTGTATCTAAGCTCATTTTAAATTGTGAGAAAAATTACCAACTGAAACAAATCTTTATTGATAATAAAAATTCTCTGAATATTTTTTACCTTGATACTTTCTTTAAGCTAGGGCTGAAAAAGAGTTAGTGTGATGGATCAACATAATATCCTCTGACGAAATGGGTTCGGGTAGAAAAGCCTCCTCTCCTAACCTCTAACAAACTCTCCTATTTACACATCATAAAATAAAAATCCACCTGTCACCTATCCTAAGGTCTATCAAAATCTAAAAGCAAGTCATATACTATCTATCAAAAATGAAAACATTCAAAACATACATAGGATCTAAAATGCCACACTATATTCGTGGCTCCAATGTCGTGTCTCCAGACATAACGTTGGGACAGAGATGCCACTAGGTACCTGAACACAAATAATAATAACCTGTAAAAGCATATAGAATCTATAAGGCCTAAGATATTTCGATCAAGCAAATTATAATTAATTAAGGTCAAAAGACGCAGAGAAGTCTGACATTTGGGAGAATTTACTAAAAATAAAATGTGTGGATTTGGAGACTTTCATCAAATTGAGAATTTCGGTAAAAAAAAATTAAGAATAATGAATAGTAAAAATTTGAAAGTCAGGAACTCACCCCGAAATATCATAAAAATTTATTTAATGAAATCAACTTCAATCTCGGTTAATAGAAGTTAGAACCAACGATAATGAACTAATTCGGTTAAAAATTTTTCAATCGATTAATAATTAAATTAATTTCGGTTGACTAAAAAATGAAATGACGCAATCACGTAAATTAGACCAAATTAATGATTGAACATGAACCGATTGATCAAATATAGTATAAATTAATTAAGTAAATAAATAAATAAATATATATATCAACACACAAACACACACAGGCCGAATTTCAATAAAATTCAGCAAAGAGGGACCACGACTTCAGCAACTACATTGGCAGCCAAAATTATAATAATTTAATAAACCATTCAATCCTTACATGGCACAAGAATTTAATATACACCTGGCACAATATCTCAACACACGTGGAAACCCCAAATTGAAGCTGAATTCAGCAACAAACAAGGAAACCCACGCACGCAGCCCCCACAACATCAGTAGAATATTGAAAATTCAGCTGAAATAGTAACCAAACACGGCACTCCACAGCAGCAAATTAATCCAGCTGCCCACACACGACCACAACACCTCACCAGTTGCTGAAGCCAGCAGTAGCTGCAGGGGAACTCGGCGGCAGCAGCTCCTTCCATCAAGGGGCTGATTCAGCCTTTGTTTTCCAAATTATTTAAGGCAATGTCTGGCAAGTAGATAGAGAAGGAAAGGAGAGGAAAACCTGAGGGAAAAAGGGAAGCAAAAAGAGGGAAACAAAAGAAAAACAGAGAAAGAAAAACAGAGTATGGGAACCAAAAACAGAACATGAAAACAGCAAGCGGTTTTATTGGAAATTGGCAAGTATACTTGATCCCTTTCTTTTCTTGGTGTTGTTTATTGTTAATTCTTCAAGTCTTATTGTTCTAATACTTGTCTTGTGATTAATTCATGAACATCTTATGATGAAAACGTGGGATATATTTGGCTGAAGCTGGAATTCCCGAATCTGCAGTTTTATATTTCTGAACTTTTGCCAAACAGCCAACCAAACGATTTTCAATTGAGCTCAAATTTGGTATACAATACTCTCAATACCTTACCTAAGTCTTGACCTAATGACTCCTAAAAAGGAGTTGAATTGGTCATGAATTGGCCATCAAAACAAAAACCGGATTCTGCTTCACCAGAAAATATTGATGGAGAAATCCTATCTGAAGCAACGACCTATTAGGTGACCAAATGGCCTCCAATTAACCTCACAATTGGTATGTACTAAGCTTAATACCTTATCTAAGTCGTGACCAAATGGATCCGGGATATTAGCCAAAATGGCCCCTGAACAGGCCATGCATCTGTTATAGGCCAGAATTGGGCAGTCTGTGAACATCCGGAATTGCAGTCTAGGAAGTGGCCTCCAAATTGGCCATGCCGGCCAAGACATAAACGTAAGTATTATAAGATTATGTTCAAGAGTCACCCTGAAAAATTAGACCCCAAATTGGCCACGAAATGACCCCAAAACAGAAACAGAAATCTGCTGCAAACAAAAAGTTGGTAAAGCAGATTCTGTCTTGTGGATAATGGCCCAAACCAGCTATAAACTCACCTTGGACCGACCCTAAATCGAACATATTATTAAACTAGAACCTCATAGGTATAAATTGACCCTTTGGACAGGTCAAGAACTGGTCTTGAAATGGCCATAAAAATGGGAATAGTTAAACTAGTCTTAAGGCTACTCTACTGGTACTAACCTGGCAATATGAGAAAAATAAATCAAATCAGACCCAATTTGGTTGAATTAGGAGCTGGCCCAAACATATTATTATGTACACTAGTCAACCTACCTACCATTAAAATAACTATCCAAAAAACTTAGTAATGGACGATGAATTGGGTCCCTATTTGGCACTAGAACCCGATCAGCATTCCTAATTCTGATTCTGGCAGTTTTGGAAGAAGGCCTGAACCGGCCTTGAACTGTGGAATCAAGAGCTGACCCAGTCACGTTATTAAGTATTAAGATTGAGCTATTACTTATAAATCGGCGTCCAAAAATACTTAAAAATGAATAGTAAATCGGCCCCCTAAAGTGGGCCGAACCAGGTTCAGTAGCCTTAATGCTGAATTTGGCAGAAAAATAATAAAATATTTATGGTAAAATTTGAAGACCCGAACTGTGACGGACCAGATTATTCTCCATCAAATAACCTCCGTCATTAACATCTAAGGACAAACTGAGGATATAATAATCATAAATTCTACAGAAAATTGGGCAGAGT